>SNQJ01S0026431.1:50707-73993 GCA_010110895.2 Picea sitchensis | reverse complement strand
GTTCATCAACTAGTTTAGGGTTAGGACCTTGGACTAGAATTGGAGAGATAACTCTCTAAGGCTAGTAAAAATATACAAGAGTTTGAGATAGGGAGAATCAAACCCAATTTTTGTATAAGTATAGTCGAGAGCCTCCTCTAACACAAGATTTAAACATGAGGTTGTGTAAGGAAGAGTCGAGGAGATAACCCCTCCGAGGATTGACCGAGAGTTGTGAAGAGATCATATTTTGGGGTTTTTACTAGTACCCATACCTCCATGAGATGTGATACTTTCAGAGCTTCGAGATTTATCACCCTGCCCATACATTCGATCCTGAATGTTGACTATACCCCTCGAATGCTGACTGCGAGTTGGTATCCTTAGTTGCTTCTCCTAGGTATCTCAGAAGTGAGTGCGGGGGGTTTCCTATGGTACCTGAGGCATACATCGTATCACACTATCAATACTCTTGGAGGGTTCCCAGTGAAGCGATGGTTACTTGCACTGGGTAGGGATGGTAAGTGGAGGTTGGGGTCACTACTTCTCACTCCTTAGTTCAATGCTCTTGAGAATTGATCAACTTGTGTCAGTTACCAGAATGTCCCTTTCCAATAATTTTTCGTTTCTTTGGAATCAGGACCTTATCCACTTGGGAAAAAGTTTTGGAGATTTTTTTTGTTTGTGGTGTTTCTCTTAGGACCTTTTAGTGGAGTGTTTCTTTGTATAGTTGGACTTAGGTTGTTTTAGTATCACCACTTTTGGATCATTGATTCAAGGTGTTCGACCAATTGCTCCACTGGTCGGAAAGGACTCCTGGTCTTTCTATTGAAATCATGGAGTTGCCTCCTATAAGGCACATGTTTTTATACCATTGGTGTTCCAATGTGGCTGTGTGAGACTTTTTCGGACATGGACAATCCCGTAAGGTACAAATCTATGCATAAGAGTGCTATGGCCAAATTTCTTGAGGATACCAACCAAGGGAACCGTTCCCAAGGGGATTCTTGTTCTTTTCCTTTCTTTGGAAATGTTGGTTGAATGTTGGACTACTGGTTTGGTTGTGGACCACTCTGAATGTCTTGAATGATCTTAATGCTTCTCAAATAATCATATTATGTCATGGGCATTGAATGAATGTAGATTCTTTACCTTATGTGTCTAAGAATTCTACTCCTCATCCTTCTCCATCTTCTGGTGAAAGTTTTGCTACTAGTAACCAGAAGTATAAAAGGAATAGGAAGAGTAAGAGTAAGAAGAAGAAGCAACCAACCTCTGCTAGTCACATTGGAGACATGAAACTAGCTTGTGCTAGTCATGCTAGGAAAAAAATTCTAGTCACCACAAGTCATACTGGCATCAAGTCACCAATATTTGTTAGTCACATTGGATATGTGCCACCAACCTATGCAATTCATGCTAGGGGAAAAAGTCCAGTCACTTTAAGTCATATTGGCATCAAGTCACCAACCTCTGCTATTTAAGCTTTGGGAAACCAACCAGCCTCTGTGAGTCATGTTGGGGTCGCAAGTCCAGTCATTGCAATTCATATTGGTGTTTGTTCTCTGACCACTACAAGTCATGTTGGGGGTAAAAGTCCAGTCACTTCTAGTCATATCGGACATATGTAAAAAACCTCTGCAATTCATGTTGAAGACATGCAACCAAACGATGTGAGTCATGTTGGGAGTGTGAAACCAACCTTTGCAAGTCATATTGGAGAGCGACACCTAGCCTCTGCAAGTCACGCTGGGAGAAATCAATCGAACTCTGCTAGTAATGCCAAGAGGATGAGTACAATCCTTACCAGTCATAATGGAGTTAACTCACCAACCTTTGCCAGTCATGTTGGAGACATGTCATCAGCCACTGAAATTCATGTTGGGGGCATCAATACTATTGAAAAACCTAGACAAATACAATGCAATCCCAAGTTACATTGTAATATTTTCAAAGGAGATCACCTTACCCATTTGTTCCCTGGTATTCTAGAGGTACTAATACCATGGTCCTTTTCTGACGACCCTTCTAGTTCTAAGTCATCTTCAGTTTCCTAACAACCTATTCAACCATTGGTTTATGAAGTGGTCATCTTGATCCAATATTCAGTCAATACCACTCTTATTTTTGGGGATGATGGATCTTTTGACCATGTTGTCTCACAACCTATTCAACTAGTGGTTGAGGAAGTGGTCGTACTGATGCAATCTTCGATCGATCCCACTCTTCTTTTGGGGAGTGACATGTCTTTCAACTATGTATTTAGTATTTACATTTCAATACCTTCTTAACAAGGGGGAATTCCACTCACTTTGAGTATGCTCCCTCCAAGTCCTAGGATGGTTTCCTTTGATTGTAATGATCTTTTTGAGCCTTTCCTTCCTTCTTCTACACCTTTACAGATAATGGTTAATGTTAATTCAATGATATTTTATAAATGTATTATATATGAAGGAGCCTCTGAAATTATTTTATCCTCCTTGGCTTGGAAAGCTTTGGGTTCTCCCAAGCTTGTGTTAGCTACCAGTGAGCTGTTGGATTTTGACAGAAGACCTAGTGAATGTTTTGGGATTCTTCCCTAGTTTCCTATCACATTAGGTGGTAAGACTGTTATAGTAAATATGCTATTGGTGTCAGGCCCTTTAAAATTCAATATGCTTCTTGGGCATGCTTATGTTTATGCTATGAATGTTGTAGTGTCTACGCTATTTTGTGTGATGCATTTTCCTCTCAAAGGAAGCATTGCCACTACTAACCAACTTTCATTTGATAATCGCCATCCTAGTTTGGATTTAGCTCAGGTTTCCCCTTTGTATCTTCCTAGTGTTCGAGTCGACTCTTCCCCACTTTGGGTGAATTATGTGGTGTCTTATTCTCGGTGTTCAATTTATTTTGAGAAGGGATATTTACAATCATGTTTACTTTCTTGAGACAAGGTCTCAATAATTGATCAGGTGTTGTATCCAATGGGGGAATGGGAGCCCTTGCTTCACCCTATTATCGCAAGCGATCTTGAGTTTCCTCTCGAGTATGATATTATTGTTTGTGAGACCTCGAGCCTTGGTATTGGTGAGTCTTTGAGTCCCATTTTACATGGTTTTTTGGATGTTGAATTGCATTCAGATGAGGCTATCCTTGAAGCTATGATGATGGATTTTTGACCTCCTCTTGAATTGGAAGCTTTACAGGTTAGTTACCAAATAAAACCTTGGCCTAAGCCTATAAATGGGCTCTACCTAGATAAATACTACGCATAAGTTGTAAGGTTTTTCAGTGCTATGTACATATTGTACTTCTAGGGTTTCTTATTTTCAAGTTCTAAATTCCATAGCACATGTTATTATCAAAGGTTTATATATTGAACTTATTAACTTCTAGGAGAGTCTTTTTGGTGATATATACATGACTTTGGAGATTTTTTACTTGGTTCCTTATTTTTTCGCATCGATCCATTCTAGCAGGTAATGATATCGAAATTGGCATATATGTTAGATTTTTCCCTCCATGCATATTTTGAATTATCCATTTGTTTGTTCATTTTCCCTTAGGATTGACTGCACTATGTTGTGACATGGAATCTTCTTTGTTGTTTAGAAGTGTTGTAATTCATGTGGTAGAGCCTACCATTCATGGGTGCCCTAGTTGGAACCTTGTTTGTATTTTGGCGCCCATGTTGAAGTACTTTCATAGACTTAGGAGCCCTATCTAGTCCCACCATGTATTTGCGTTGAAGCCTCATAAATTCATCTTATTCTTATTCTGGCCATTACCCAATGGGGCTCCCTACTTATGTATTGAATTGTAACTGCATTGCATATTTACCACTTGCACTTTTGAGTCTAATGTTGACTTCAACTTGTTGTTGTTTAGCCTTTTTCTTATGCATTTTCACTAGTTGCTAGCCTTTGAATTTATTTCCTTTGCAACTTGACACCTATATCCTTAGAGGAAACATTCCCCAGAGTGTCCATATCCTGCACACGTTTCCTTGCATTGAGCATAGGTATGTTCCTTGTGCTTGGAAATAGTTTTGCTTGTCTGGAACACTCATTTCCTCCATTGTATTATAGCATTCTTTTACTCTTTTTAGGATTTCCATTATGAAAAAGAAAAAAAAATCAAATAATAAAAAAAATAGCATGGGAATGAGTCTTCTTTGTTGTTATTAGAAACAATCGAGTCACCTCTAAACAAAGCACAAAATCTTGAGTCTAGTCTCAATAATTTGGGTTTAGTATGGATTTAGGAAATTGAACCAGTTACACAAAGTTTTTACTCCTCTGGTTGGTTATTCTTCCAATCATTATGGATAATTTTCCGTTGCCTCCTGCATCAAAGACTTATGTCAATGTTCATTTTCAATTCATGCTACCTAAGTCACATCTTGTGTCGTGTTCTTGTTCAGAGGAAGTTTTAGCCTGTGTTGGCAATTCTACAGAATTCTTGACTTTGCAAGTCAACCTTCCCATATGTTAAGTACATCTCAGAATAAAAAGTGTTTTTTTCTTATACTCGTGCTAGTATGGAAGGTCCCTATTGACTTCCTATCGATGGGTTAAGATCTTATCGACTACGACAAATTTCTTTGAGAGTTTGAACTAGAGTCACACCCTGGCCTACTTTACATCATTGATAGGAGACCCTGTGCTTAGTAGCTGACATTCCATCATTGGTCGATGACTGAGTGGTTTCCCTTGTTGTCGGCGACAAGAAAATTATTCACACGCTGAGATTCATGTAGTACCTTGGATTCCATTTGTCCCCATTGGTGGTTTCCTCATCTTTTTGGGTAATATTCATTATTGGATACTATTCAGAGGTTCTCTTTTGTGCACTATTTACATCAAGTGCACACAAGACACGTACTTCATGGTGGTCCTTTCAATATTTCATTCAAGTCCTTCCAAATATTGGCCTTCTAATACTCCCCATGTTGGTTGATGGGGGATGCTTAATGCCCTCCTTCAAACAAATATCTTCCTATGGAATTCAACACATCTTTCTCTGAGAAAAGGACATAGAGTCATTATTAGTACCTTGAGGCTTGCATTCATCAGTGGCAGGTTCCCTCACTATTGACAGTGGGAATACACCAATGTCCCCTGATCAATAGATTCGACCAGGCGTTCGACATCAAATCCTCTATTCACACTTGTTAGATTGTGCTAGGTACCTTGATTCCCATTATCATTATCAGTGGGTTGTCTCACGTTTTTAATGGTATACATCAATGACTGGTAATAAAATGATGTCTCACTATGTTCTACTTAAACACATCTATTCACATAGTGCAGACTCATACCACGATGGTTTATTTGAAGACCTCAATAATGTAGTGGTATCCTCTCTTTTTATGCTAGTACCCGAGTTGCATTTGGAAAATACCACACCTCACTTCGGTACTTGTGAAGGATCATTTATCCAACTCTTTCCCCATATATCCTTCATTGATTATGAGACAAATATCCATTGTTTATTTTCTTCCATTGTTATGATCTCTGTTTGACATGGATCCACCATGTATCTCTTTCGTGGCCATGATCACTACTTTATATATATATACATTCTTCATGGATCCACAAAATACTTGATTGGCGACCATGCTTGTAATCACACCCGAGCATGGGTATTCCCACCTCAGGAATTGAGTTTTCTGACTTGTTTATGTGGTTGGTTTATATTATTAGGTTGGATCTTGGCAACCTTCACCCCGACTTACTTCTCTTCGAATATTTATAATGTATTTCAATCATCAATTTCTATTATAACCTCACACATTAGGGGTAATATATTATATCATCAATTTCCACCTTTGAAGCATTGATGCTCTTATTGTCCTAGTCCCTATCCTACTTGTAGACACTTCTTCCCCATACCTCCTCTAGATCTTCTAAAAAACACTTTTTTAGAACTTGTACGTGCCTTGACAATTATGAAACATGCATATACATGGGTTTCTCAAGGGAAATCCATGTACATGTTAATAAATAATCTGTTTTTTTTTCCTAATTAAATGTTGAGTTATGGGTTTGGTTAGTTTCCTAACTCCTTTTAGCCCTACTCAACTGTCTCTAACCAACTAGAGATGACTTAAATAGAGCATTTGGTCCAAGGAGAAAGATAATGATTCATTGCACACCAAATCAAACATCCATTTGGCTACACCTACCATGTTTGTAAGCCCATATACTTCCTCATTTCTATTGGTTATTGACCTGGAAACCCTTGTTTCCATCCTTCTTTGATCAGCTCCCTATCTTGATAGGAGTCTCCTTTATATTCTCATTGAGTCTGTTGGTGGAACGAAGGTCAAGACCAACCTTTATAGCCGGAGATTGGGTGGAGGGACCCAGAGTCTCTTTCAACAAGGTAGCATCGTGTAAGACAAGTATACATTGTAACTACCAAAACTGTTGAATATTTATAGAAACTCATTCCTTCGAAAACCAATTTATTTGCATTGTTTAACTCACAATCATTTCACATATGCTTTGTAAAATACTAGTTGCTTTGATTATTCCCTTACATTTGATTGGACTAACAGGTATTTATTAATATAACTACCTCTCTGCGTAGGCTTGTATGTTTGAGGTTCTTGTAGGATGTAGAGGAAACTATCAAAAAAGAGTGAGGAGATTATAGAATTCAGGAACGTCATCAAATGTAGGACTACCGGTAAGTTTATCCTTCTTCTCCTCAAGATAGTTAGTTATTCCAATTGAATCGGCTATAATATCTTTGTTGTGTGTTATATTTTGTATTTTCTTTCCTTACGATCATTGATTTGCTGCAGTAATCCCACTACTGTAGGAGATTTTCCCTGAAAGCACATAATCAACTCTAATGAGCGACAATTATATGTGGACAAGATCTTCCAGATTCTATGGAAGTTCGTTAGATCTTGAGGCTATAAATAACAGAACCCTTGGGTCATTATCATCATGGTGATCAAGCGATCAATTTGATATCATATGGAGATATCAATATCCAATATGCACTGTAATGTTATGATCACAATACACTCTACTTAAGTGTTGTAATAGTGTATTTAGACACCACCTTTTGTCTTCGAAATTTTGATTCCTCTTCGATTATCTACATAATTATCTATCTGTTTCGTTACAAGTTCCACCCCTTTCCCCAACATGGTATTAGAGCCGATGGTTTAAAACCTCGACCTATTATTAACAAATATTGTTGAGTCGGATCTGTTGTGTGATTGACTCGAGGCTGGTGGTTTGTTGATTGGAACTCATTGAAACATAACAATTTTTTCCCATATATTTAAGATGGCTTCGAAGATTGATCCTATTGTTTTGAATGGATCAAATTATGTAGCATGGGCACTAGATATGGAAAACCTACTGAACATAAAAGGACTATGGAAGTGTATGAAGATTATGATTATATATCCAACATATGACTAGACAATGTTTTTTGTTGATGGAAAGAAGGATGAGGCTGTAGGGGTCATCATGACCTATGTCTCGCAAGATATTCAATTTCACCTTAATGGATTCGACTGCCCTCATAATTTCTATAGGAATATGAATTCGTTGTTATATCAAGTTGACGAGAGCCACATCATGCAGTTGGAGAAAGAGTTGATCTCTCTCAATCCTCATTCTTTTGATAGAATGGAGGATTATTTGACATGTGTCAAAGAAATCCAATTGAAATTAGGAAAATGTGGAAAGGAATATCAAAAGAAGGATGGACAACTCATTGATTTCGTCCTAATGAATTTGAGAACACCATTCAATGTGTTTGTGTCAACTTTCCACACCAATTGGAAAACACACAAGGAAGATGGTAAGGATTACATCTTCGAGGCTTTATCTAGTCTTTTGATTATTGATCAACGTAGACTGCTTGAAGAAGGAAAGTTTGGTGGTAAACACCAATCCCTCTTTCTTAAGGGAAAGACCAAGATAGATCCCAGGGATAGAGTATAGCTTGATGCCTCTACATAGAAACCTGCATACTGCGACCAAAAACCTAAGGGACAGATAGATGCATCACAACACAATTGAAATAAGAAGACACGTCAGTAATGTGGAAAGCATGGACATATTGAAAAAGTATGTTATAAGAAGAGAGATGATCTAGTGGAGAAGGTTAAACCCCTTGAAGGATACATGTATGTTGTACGCTGACTCGCTGATAATTTCACCTTCTAAGTTGGAAATTCTAAGGCCTTTTTGTCTCATTCTGCGTAGAATGAATGGGTAGTCAACTATGGGTGCACTCATCACATGGCTAGGGATGCCTCCTTTTTCACATGGTTGGATGAAGCTAAGGAGGCGAAAATCTGTGTTGTTGATGATTTTTCTCTATATGTTATTGGTCAAGGTGATATTACCTTGTCGACATGGAAGATTGTCGACGTTTATCATGTGCCAAACCTCAATTACAATCTGTTGTATGTTGTTGAGTCAACATAGATAGATAATATTGTGGAATTTTGGATAGATTGGTTCTATGTTCGTGATTTGAAGAAAGGCAATTCGATTACTGTTGATGGGCTCTATGACCCGAGGGACAAATTATACAAATTATATGACACAAATTGACTTGGCATTGAACTGAATGCACTTGTAGGTCACATTGATGAGTGACGTTGAATTTGGCATGAGCAACTCGAACACTTGAATTTTTGAAGTCTGTAGGAACTAGCAAATTAGAACATGGTTGTTGGTTTAAAAAATGTGTTTCCCCCTGAAGGAGTCTATAAGGGTTTTGTACTTGGAAAGCATCATCATGAACCATTCCACTCTGGAAAAGTGTGGTGAGCACAAAACCTACTGGAGCTAGTTCACAATGATGTCTACTGCATCATTCTACCTTCACTAGAAGGTGCAAGGTATACTTTGACTTTCATTGATGTTTTCTCTTGCTTTACATGGGTTTATTTTTCTAAGAACAAGAACCTTGTATTTGAAAAGTTCAAGGAGTTTAGATCCTTTGATGAAAATCAATGTGGTCTACCCATCAAGTGCTTGAGATTATACAATGGCGGTGACTGTGTAAATTGACCTTTTGAAGAATACCTGGTTCAATTTGGTATTAACTGGCATTGATCGGTTCCTCACACACCTTAGCAGAATGGCATCACAAAATGCAAGAATCAGACGTTAGTCGAAATTGATATATTTCTTTTGAAGGAAAAAGATTTGCCTCCTTGCTTATGGGTTGAAGTGGTGTATTGTGAAAACTATCTGCTCAATCGCATCTCGACTCAAAACTATTCCTTCCATGAATCTAGTCAAACAATGGTGTGAAAAGAAGCCTTCATTCGAACACCTCTTTTTGTTTGGATGTGTTTCTTCGGATTTCATTTCCAATGATTGCATAAATAAGTTGTATGCAAAGAATCATGCTTGCATCATGATGGGATATTTTGAAGAATCGAAATCCCATCGACTATTTGACTTTGTCAAATGAAAAATCATTATCAGATGAAATGTATGGTTTGATGAGAAGTCTTCTATAATTAAGTTGTTGAATGCCTCCTTTGGATTGTTGCAGGATGATCCCTTTGATGTTGTGTTAGCACTGAGAATCACCCTCATACTGCTAGAGGATAATCCCAATACCCATTAAAAAGTTTATGAGATAAGTCTTCAATGTGGTGTCAAATGGATAGAAATCAGTTCAACAATGTCAAAACACAGAAAATTCTAGATGAAGTACATCAACAAAAGAGGTCTTGTTTTAACTTAGGTCAGGGTTTTGAGGATTAGTGTGGATAGGAGGAAGGATTAGTAAGAAAATGAAGTGAATCTACCACTAGTTTCAGGCTATGCCAGTAGACAAAGAAGAGAAATGCTCCAGATACAATAACTTCTTAAAT
This sequence comes from Picea sitchensis, assembly GCA_010110895.2. Taxonomy (NCBI): domain Eukaryota; kingdom Viridiplantae; phylum Streptophyta; class Pinopsida; order Pinales; family Pinaceae; genus Picea; species Picea sitchensis. The sequence goes on along the minus strand of SNQJ01S0026431.1, from coordinate 64,161 downwards.
CCAAGAAAACAAAACTCTGAGAAAGCTATAACAATATAAAAATCAAACATCCATTGTCATACAGCTACAAAACATCATTTGAATCCTTCAATGACAGTAAAATTTCAGAGTGAGAGAGATTAAGATAGAAAAAATAAAGCTAACTTCCATTAAACAAGATTTCATCAAATCTAATACATCAAAACCAGAGTAGGCTCTGTTTCATTAAAATCACTAAAAAGGTCTTTTACATCAACCATTTGATCCTGAAAAATTAAATCAATTTTAAAAGGGTGGATCAACAAGGAAGAGCAAGAAAGGTAGAGGGCAACAAACTGTCAGCAGAAGCATTCCATTGGGCATGGATTCAACACATCCTACAGATCAAAGGCACTCAAGCTCATACCAGAACAAAAGGGATATAATTTATGGATGGACGTATAAGAAAGATAACAAAAAGAAGAATATCATCAAGAAAATATTCTCTCTACAAAAATGACTTAAAAGATAACCAGAACAAAGATCATGAAAGGAGGCAATTACTAAAAATCATTTGTAGCTCATGAATCTTCTGCCTCATGAACAACCATTGGTCTTCAATGCCTGTAATTCCATTCAAGAAAGATGAAAATATAAAATGATAATAAATAACACAAATTCTGATAAGAAACTCTCATGAATCTCTAATGGCAGAAATGCTAATTACAACAGGCCCTCTGGCTTACAATTGAGCAACTAAACTGCTCCTTTAGCTCTCTCCTCTCTTGGATCATGAATCCAACCTATCTCCAAGAGCTCACTCCACTCTTAAATAGAAAATAACATCCAAATATATTTAGGAGGTCGAATCCCATATCTTTCATTGGATTCTAAGCCTTGGAGATAGGTGGAAATAGTCAAAGAGACAAAAATCCAACAAACTGCTAATTTTCAGGAAATTATTGGAAGTCATTAATAAATTGTTTCTACCTCACTACATGAGGTATTTAATGGAGATAAAACTTAGGTGCAGGTGTCCCTTGACATATAACTAATCCATGAGAGGCCATTCGAAACCTGCTTGATAGGTGGCAACCTCCCAACAAGGCGAATATCCAATCAGCTGGCAAAACATAGAAATTGCATCACATTTCGCAGCACACTGGTGTTTTAATTGTTTCTCTCAAATTCCAAACTGGGTCAGGCTGAAATTTGGTCAAAATGTCAACAGGGATATCATATTCCTCCAAATCAAAATTTAGAGAAACCCATTGCGTCGTTTTGGTTTTATGATCAAATTTGTAACAGTGACCCTATAGGAAATTTCGTAGCACCCTCCTATAAAATTGCTCTGCAGATTCTGTAGCGCCTTTTGTGTGTCTGGCTAGGTGATTCTGTAGTGCCTTTGGTAGAGAAAATAAAGAAAAGTCTGTGTAGATGATTCCATAGGGTACGAAATCTCTGTGTTTTTCTGTGTGATGCAACAACTCTTCAAAAACACAAAAATTCTTAGTTGATGGATTATGTGATTGTAGATGTCTCCAGTAGGTGCAATTAGAATATTTCCTTAACACTTCAAGTTTGCAAAAACTAATCACCATAAAAAATGGATCATCATCATCTCCAATTTCCCTCTTCCAGCCAATCTACAGTAGATTCTGCAACACATGTCCGAACTAGGAGTAGAATTCAAATCTTTGATAAAAGAGTCAGACAACTTTAATGACCAAATCTCAATTATTTCCTTTTAAAACATGGATGCTGAAAACAATGAGATCGACTGACACCATTTTCATAAATGCATAAATGGTAATGAGGGAAGATGCACTCAAGATGTGCTGCAAAATGACCAAATTTGCTACTGCAAATTTTTGTGCTAACATGTTGTATCCGACACTGGTTCTCTTGTTCCATATTTCATTCCTTCGACTAGACACTCAAACTGTGTTCTTGTTTTGACTAAAGTGTCGACCTCTGAGTTGACTAGTCTGTTGTCCTCTATATTAATTGGTCTGTCAACTAAAGACCCTCTAACTTCTAATCGAACTTATTTAGTGAACCCCAGTTCACATGTTTCTTGTCTACCCAGGTGGGCTGCCAAGACAATTGAATTTGTTGGAGCTGATGTTGGGGATGTTTCCTCCAAATGAAAAACTCAAAGTCAGAATCAACATGTCAGCGTTGCCCTAATGACCCATGTACTTGAAACTTATGATTTTGTTTCCTACTCATATGTTGAAGGATGACCTGAATGGGAGCATGCTATGTAGACCAAAATTGATTCTTTGTCGAAGAATCACACTTGGGACTTGGTTCCCTCACTAGAAGGAAAGAACATTGTGAAGTGTTGATGGGTCTACATGACCAAATTTACCTTTGAAATTGTTGTTGAGTGACATAAATCACACCTAGTTGCGAAGGGATTTTCTCAAAAAGAAGGCATCGACTACACTGAGACCTTTTACCCTATCACAAAGATGAACTTTGTTCAACTGATTCTTTTGCTTACTACTCATTTTGGATTGAAAATCCATCAGATGGATGTGAAGAGTGTTTTTCTTCATGGAGACATATTTGAATAAATTTTCATGGAACAAACACCTAGTTTTGTGACAGATTCTAACTTAGTTTTTCAACTCAAGAAGTCGCTTTATGGTCTGAAGTAGGATCCCCAAGCTTGGTATGATAATATTGATAGTTTTTTTCTTCAACTTGGTTTCAAATGTTGTGAACCTGATCATAGATTGTATGTACTTCATAACAATGGAGACACTTTGATAGTTGTTGTGTATGTAGATGATCTCCTCATTACTAACATTAATAATGATCTCATCCTTAGATTGAAGAACCAACTTGTTGACTCCTTTGACATGATAGATATTGGTACTCTGCATTATTTTTTAGGTCTTCAAGTATTACCACTATGTGATGAATTTTTCATTTCTCTATCTAAATATGTGATGGATTTGTTGACTCCTTTTCAATCTGGGGTAAATCTTACCAAAACTTGTCAAACACCTGTAATCGATGCTACACTTTATCGACAACTGGTCGACAGTATTATTTATCTTACTCATAGTCAACCTAACATTTCCTTTGTTGTTAGTGTGGTTTCTCAATTTATGCAAGACCCTAAAGAAAACCATGGGAAAGAATTCAAACGAATTGTCTAATATCTCAAGGGTACCACTCATTTTGGCATCAAGTATTGTTGTAGTTCATATTTGTTGGTTGACTTCATCGACTTCGATTGGGATTGCGACGATGATGATCAGAAGTTTGATTCTTGATATGTATTGTTTTTTAGTATTGGACAGTTGGTGTGGTCGTGCGAGAAACAAAAGGTAGTCTCTTTTTCGACTACATACGTAGAATATCACAATGTCATTCAAGCAGGTACTGAAGCAGTATGGATCCGCCAACTTTTGGAAGAACTTGGCCTTCCTATTTAGGCCTCAACTACAATATACTCTGATAACCAGAGTGTTATAAAAGTTGTTGACAATCATGCTGCCCATGGTAAGATGAATCATGTTGAGCTCCATGCTCACTATTTGAGACATTTGGTTCATGAGCATGTTGTATCCCTTGAATATTGTAGAATAGATTATCAGGTTGTTGATATATTCACCAAACCTTTAACTAAAGCTATATTTATCAAGCATCCCATGATGCTTGGGCTTTAGGAAGCTGCAATTATGGGGGGTGTCATGATGACATAATTTCACCTCCTGAATCTCTAGAGATGTGTTCTGATGGGGGGGTGTTGGAACATAAAACATTGATGATTCATCACACTTCTCTTGGATTCAATTGGTTGAGCGGTCAACCTACATTTGGATACAGTATATCAGGAAATCAACTAGAGTTATACATCAGTCGATTGAGTAGTCGAGATGCCTTTTAGTTGGATAGTCGACAAACGATCGAAGGTAGTCAGGCATTGTATCTACCAACCCAATAATTGACTAAGAGCTTGACGCATAGGTGGTTAGGTCGAGTATCCTTGATCCAACTCAACATCATGGATTTTGAGAAATTATCTCTAACAACTGACAATTATATATGGACAACATCTTCCAAATTTTTTGGAAGTTGGTTAGATCTTGAGGCTATAAATAGCAGACCCCTTGGGTCATTATCATCATGGTGATCAAGCGATCGAGTTGATATCATATAGAGATATCAAGATCCAATTTGCATTGTGATGTTCTGATCATAGTGAACTTTGTTTGATTCTAGTAATTGTGTCTTTAGACACCACCTTTTGTCTTTGAAATTTTGATTCCTCTTTGATTATTTGTAAAATTGTCTATCTGATTCATTACAGGTTCCACTCCTTTCCCCAACACTATGGTATGATGAATGGATGTTTGTTATCTCCCTTTATATTTCTCATAGTTGTTGAAGCCTTAAGTAAAGTCATTGTTGAGGCTAGGAGGGTTGGGTCGATCAGAGGTTTAAAGGTCTTTGATAAGGAATCCATCTCCCACCTCCTTTTCATTGATGATGTTCTTTATTTTGTCAAAGGCTTTGTAAGGGATAATTCAGCATTAAAATGGATTCTTTACCTTTTATGTAAAGCCACCAGAATGGAAGTGAATATAGAAAATCCTGCCTATATTCTTTCTCTATCTCGGACACCCATTGTAGCAAATAAGAAGTATTTTCCCTTTTCAGATTAAGGATGTGGAGATTGGCCTAAAGTATCTTGTATTTTTTCTAAAACCAGACAGTTACATGTTTCATGATTGGTTGTGGCTAGTAAAAAAGGTGGATTCACATGTGTCGTTTTGGTTTAATTGATTGTTTTCAAGAGGAGGAAGGATGGTTCTATTAAAATCGGTGATAGAAAGTATCCCAGTGTATTGGACATTGATAGCAATAGTTCCAAAAGGCATTCTCACAAAAATTAGAAAGGTTAGTTTTCAATTTCTTTAGTTTGTTTCTCTTCAATTGGGGAGAATCTCGCTAGTCAAATGGAATAAAGTGTCTTCCCCCAAGAGCTCAGGGGATTGGGGATCAAGAATATCTACAGTTTCTCCCAATCTCTCACCACCATAAGCTTATAGAGGCTCGCAAATAGTGTCTCATTATGGGGTAGAGTTATGAAATCTAAGTATCTTAGAGGGTTATTGGTGGATGAATGTTTCAGATAGCCAAGGAAATATTCCAAAGGTTCCATTGTATGGAAAGTGTCGATGTCTACCTTTCTTATGGTGGGCTAATGGACGATGTGGCGTATTGGAAATGGTAGTATGGCATGAATTGGAAAGGATCCTTGGATGGATGCAGGTAATCATTATCATTTTTCAGATTCTCTTCTCCAATGCATCTTCTCGAAAAATATTTTTTCCTTGGCGAACGCTAGAGCACAAGTGCCTCAGGCTAGAGGCATGCTGGAGTGGAGTTTGGTGGACTCCCTGGTCTTGGTTGGTGTGAAGTAAGATGAATGGAATCAATATGTTGAGTTTTTAGTTTCTAATTTCATCAAAATAAAAGAAGGTGAACCATATGCTTTATGTTGGTCGAAGAATGCCAAAACTAGTGAATTTACAATGAAGATGGGACACAAATCATGTATGGAATCACATTTTACAGGAGATAAGAAGTGGTGGTGGAGTCCCCTATGGAAACTTAGTGCTCCTTTGAAGAGAAATATCACTCTTTGGTTGGCTATGAATAATAATCTCTTAACCCAGGAAATTGGTCTTAAGAGAGGATGGGCTGGCCCAAGCATATGTGTTTTATGTAAGGAACATGAGGAAACCTCTACTCATATTTTTATAGGATGTATGTATGCAGTGCAAGTGATCCATATTGTTCAGAAGGAGCTCAAGACAACATATTTATGGAACGATACTTGCTTTGAATACTGTTTGAAGGATTGGCTGGCAAAAAAGATGGTAAAACAATATGAAGGGATGCTTAGTTTTCTAGTATCCAACATTTGGTGGGCTCAAAACTCAAGTGTATTAAGGAGAAAGGAGATCCCTCCCAAGATTATTGTTGGAATCATCCTGAATTTCTCTAAGAAATTTATGACATCTCTCAAAATTAAAAATCTGAGAATATTGTCCATGCTTGAGTTGGATTTCTATATTCCTTGGGGTTTCTTTGATGGGGCCTGTCAGGGCCATCCTCTAGCCTATGGGGTTGGGATTTATCTATACCTTAAACAAAACAATTTTCTTCAAATTCATTACACACCTAGGAGAGGCACCAACAACAAAGAAGAATCCATCACTCTATGGACCTTACTGGAGGTTGTAATTAAAAAAGGGGTGAATAAGTTGCATATCATGGGGGATTCCAAGTTGGTGATTGATTGGGATAGGAAGAAGGATTCAATTTTTTATGTTAGGCTTTGGAATTTACTTAGTGATATCTAGCCTTCCAATCCTTTGAATGTCTCTCCTTCAATCATATCCACAAAGAACTTAATTTCAAAGATGATGCGTTGTCCAAGGAGGCCTTGTCTCTCCCCGTGGGATCCCTAAGATGTTATGAGTTCTTTGACCAGGAGGAGACAAAATATATGGAATTCCAATTTTAAGTTTTCAGTCAGTTTTCAAATGGATAGATGTAATGGAAAGGATGTATAGCCAGGATGATAGTATAAATGTATTTGTTTGTGTTTTCATAATTTGTAACTTGACTGTAAGTAGATTAGTTTTGACAGGGAGGTGTATCATTGAAAAAAGATGTGATTATACTGTAAGAAGGATAGTTTTGATATTAAGAGCATCAATAGTCTCATTTTTATTAGGAAAAAAACATGTATATTCATCCCTCTTGAATATAAGGATTTTTTTCAATGAAAATTTTCAATGAAAAACAAATACAATATTAGTAACACAATGCATTTACTATGTTCACACATTATACCAAACATTTGTTAGAAGCACGTAAATTTTTCCCCAATAATAAACATGAAACCAACCACTTTATAAAAAAAATGTCGAATTAAACAATACATTTATATTAGTTCCATTGAAAATATAAAAATACAAATACTCAATCATCATTTTCTTATGCCCTAAGGGGCATCTGCATAAAAGAGATCCAATTCATAGTGTAATATTGCTGACCCAAGATGGTTGCTGGAAAATGACATGTTTTAATTGGTAGGGTAAAACAACTGTCCATTTTCATCAAACATCTACTTGCAGTATCTTTCTCCTAATAAGAGCTTGTGGAAATTTGGGACTACTGGAATATATTGCACATTTGAACTCGATCTTGAATCATGATCTTGCAAAATTCAATGAACAATTATTCAATTGCATGTGCATACATAACATAAATTCAATGAGATAAATAAATTAAAAATAAAATCTAGACTTACTGTAATCAGTGAGGGAGAACTTGAAGGACTTGCAATGATATGGAATGAGCGAAAATCTGAAGAATTGACCATTTGATATTATAATTCCTTTTTTCCTGCATTTGAGCCAAAATCATCATCTTGGGAAGCATAGAACAATGTGCTTAATCATATTAGGACACCTCAGTGCATTGTTATAAAACAAATACATTGGTTATTTAAATTGCGAGAAGCACTGAACACTGACCTTCGTTATTGCCTCTGCAAAGAAAAACCTCCGTAAAATTTAAATGTGGATGTTTGCATTTTCATTTTTCAATTTAAATTGTTTGTCGGTGCATCAATACTTACCACCACACTAGTTCAATAAGAACTATATAGCACGTCGATTTAAGCAAGTTAGAAAAATAGGGCACACTTATTATCAATGCATTGACATTTGTTATGAAAAAATAAGTCAGAGTGCATTATATGTACACACCACATTAGTGCACTACTCATTGTATAGAATACCAAAAAAAACATTTACAAAAAAAAACAGTGCACGCGTTTATCATCAATGCACCAAAATATACAACGAAAAAATGAGCAAGAATTTCATTTTTTGTGTTTATAAATGAAAACCCTATTCCTTATTTCATTCTTTTGCCAAAGTTTAGAGGGAAGATTTGTGCAAGAGATATTTACCACCAAATACTTCATAGTGGGTGGATTTTTTTTAAGAGCCAAATTCAGAAGGGATTACCATAGGTCACATACAAATTTGCAGAGGAGAAATTTCAGGTATATGATTTCATTCTATTAATCATCTTAATCTTTATCTTATTCTATTCAAGCAATTTTGAGTGCATTCCCAAACAAAAAAAAGGGTTTCATAGTTACCTTCAGTATTGGAAGCCCTAATTTTCTCACTGTTTTTTTTCTTACCTTTAGCAAGAAAAATATTTTGATAGGGTTTGTTTATTTATATATGGGGTGTTTCCTATATTTTGCAATGGAACCATTTCTTGCACTAGAGCCCAAACCAGTCCGTCGATGTAGATTTTTTCTAAAAAAAACACCTTCGCACTTAGAAGTGTGCCCTATACATAAGCAGAGCATCGATGTGTATTTCATGTCAACAACACCACTTAATTTAAATTTAAAATAATATTTAAAAAAAAAACTTATCGCGGTTAACGGTGAACATTATACATAGATAAGCACCAGGGTGAATTTTCTTATAAATAGCACCCTTAAGTTTAAAATGGAAATAATATCATTTTTTATATGGAAATCACCATGTCTTAAATTCGTTCACATGTCAGTGGTGTGCAATAAACATTACTTAGGTACCGATGATTTATCAATTTATAAAGTGTCGATTGAATACAACAATTTGTAAAACGTTTTCAATTTTGCAAGGACACTGTTATCATATACTTGAGCGTATACATATGGTTGATGCACCGATGTGTACGAAGTTACTCTATACACCAATATCTTATTTTGTAAAAACATTACGTAATTTTTATATCTGATGATTCCTATATTTTATTTTTTTAAAGAGATTTTGAAAATTCCAAGGGACAAACGAGGGGAAAACTAATACATGTCGATAGGGATGTCCAAAAAAGTGTAGAAGGATATGGTAAAAGAAATTAACATAATTACGTCACAAGAGGCATCATCCCAACTGCAATGTGAATAAGCGATATGTAATCATTCATCTATTATTTTATGTACATCGAATTTAATTATTGCATGAAATACTAATTTTCAATTGTTTTGTTGGAGAAAAGATAAAAAATAGAACCCATTTAGCACATAATACAGGACGATGAGGAATAAAAGGATTGATCACAAACTTTGTGAGTATTTACGTTTTTGGACTTACTTAAGATTTCATTTTTGCTATGATATTTATATTTAAATAATTAATTTACAGTTGTCCATGGATGTCTTCTAATAGGTGCTAACATACAAAGAGGAGCTAACCCATGACTTGATAAACATTGGGTTAAGTATGGGTTGTGAATATATGTTGAAATATGAAGGTTTAATTCAACAATTTGTAAGTAGCTATGTTGTTTAACTTCCTTTGTTTTATAATTAATGAAACAACAAAAACCATTTCTATTAATTATATCGATTGTTCTTTGTCATGGCATATTAAACATGCAGGGAACAAAGTATGGAATGCAATGGCCAACCGACATAAAATATTTTGAGAGAAGGCATGAAGCATGGCTTCGAAATAATGTGTTTTGTACTTTATGAAAGATTCACTGCTAAGGTATTTTTTATTTATTTACGAAATCATATATATACATATAGTTAAATAACCAAAGTACAATATTGCCTACAGATGTTGAAGAAATGAAGCATGCACATAGCTTGAGTGATGACAACAGTTCAAGTGATGAATGCCAATTAATATAATTGAATGTCACTGCAAGTTGTATGTTTTGGAATATTTGTCTATGAAAATCAGGGATTTTGTTTAATGTACTCAACATATTGTCCCAATTGCATGAGGACATGTTACCAATAAGTGTAACAATTACATATTGGTTGCAATTTGATCATTGTGGACCTTTATGTTGTCCCACTTTGTATGCCAATGGGTCTCTTATTCATATATAATAAAATGGGTTTCTTATTTTATTGCATTGTCGAATGTTGTAAAATGTTGCTTTGTTGAATAATTATTGTGTGGATGATTTACATTGTTACAAACTTCGTTGGATAACACATTAATGCAATCATTATATCAAAATGCAATAACAAAATTATTAAACAAAATTATTAAAAAAATATTTGATTTTGAGATTATTCATTGAAAATTTGTAAAAAAAACAATTAGTTAAAATTTATACATATTGGTGCATTGTATTCTTTTGAACTCACAAGACGGTGTGTGCCATAATATAGAAAGAGATGTGTTTTAAGGTGTCATATGCAACAATTCCCATTAATTATACAAATGCACCGATGCAAACTATTGATTAAAAACATTGTTCCGTAAATGACACAAAGTCCAATAATATTTATCGTTTCAAAATTGTATGGTGCCCATGTTTACAATACACATTGGGGCCCTAAATATAATGTACGCACCAGTGCTTTAAGTTTATTATACGCATCGGGGCTCTAAATATAATGTAAGCACTGGTGTTGTAAGTATAATATGCACATTGGTGCTTAGTAAAAATAATGGAGCCGACATCTCACCTCGAATATTCAAAATTTCACTACCCTTCGGTGCACATGGTAATACGGGCACTGAAATGTATTAATTATACAATCATTGGGGCACACGCTAACATAAACGCATCGGGGAATACATAAAATAAAAACCAATGGTTCTTCATATGTAAACAATGTGGAGCCAGTGCATAGAAATTATAAAGGCATCAATGCTCTACATATAAAAAAAAAGGTGAAACCGATGTGTAATAATTATAAGCACGTCGATGCTTTTGTATTATATGTACGCACCAGGGTAGGTTGATTGAGAGTGCATCTATGCGTTTTGACAATAAAATCATCGAAAAAAAACTCTGCTACAATCTCCACTTGCCCAAATTTTTTAAGTTATATAAAACATCCGTTAAAACCTTCGCTTCAAATAGCAAAGGTTGTAAGTTATATGGAACATATGTTAAAACCTCTGCTTCAAATAGCAGAGGTTGTAGCAAAGGTTTTTTATAAAATATCTCCATATCTTATAACAGTAAAAACCTCCGCAAAAACCTCTGCTACAAGGTGTTTTCCTTGTAGTGCTTCAAGGAGGGGAAGGGTTACCTATATCTTTCTTAGATCACCAACCACATTGTATGTCTTTTGCATTAGCCTTAATGCAAGTGTGTGCCTCTTATATGTTTCACCAACATTGTGATTCACATGGAGTTATTTTTTCTTCCATGGTAGAGGATTAGTGTTATGGAGGCTCATGTCTTGTGATGACCATCATGTCATTCCCTTTAGGGATAATCTTTCCCTAGAGTCTTGGGATACTTGAGAGGAATTTATTTGAACTATGATAGCATCGATTCCTTAGTTGGGTTGATGTGGTTGTGTCATTTATTTCCCATTTAACTTAATCCTATGCATCTCATTATACAATTGTTTGATAGTTTTTTTCCTTTGGTTGATCTCAGTGTTATGAATTGGTGATGATGTCGCCTAGGTGAAACAACATTTCAGAAATGTGGTGGGTGTCCCTAGAAAATTATCCTTCCAAATTATTTATTCTCAATAGGCCTAGTAGATGTAGATGGAACACTACCAACAATGGATGAAGATCCCATATGCCTATGGCCCTTTCCCAAAATAACTTATGGCTCAACATTACTTTCCACAATATTTTCTTCCATGACTTGAGTCTTTTGTATGGATGCCTCCAATTTGTTGATGTTCTTGACCTTTAGGGAACAATTTACATTCAAAGTAATTTCATTTTCATAGCACCTAAACATTACAGGGTCATTTCAATATTGATCCTCAAGGATTTTCTTCAATGTTTTGGAAAAATCTAATTATCTCATTTTCTCCATATGTATTTGGGTGAACTGAGTGAGAAGGGTGTGATAAGACATATTCCTAGAGTATCTACTAAGGAACACATATTCAACATCATTGAAACAAGTTATCAACATGAAATAAAGAGAAGAATCATTATTTTGTGGACCAATTAGAATTTGGAGAAAAACTCCTACAAATACATCATCTTGCATAATTATGTGTATGGTACATTAAACCAAGAGTTGGTCAAGATACTTACCAGGCTTCCTTGAGCCATCATTGTTGAAAATGGATAATAAACTCATAGGTAGTTTTAAAAACATGTGTTTTTCCCCTTGAAAAGCCAATGGGTTCAACCTTGGCCTTGTTCATTGCCTTATATGTTGTAGTTTTTCTACCTCAACCATCATTGGGCCTTGTACACTCACAAGGTTAGTTGGAGGTGATGTTGAAGGAGATAAGAATGGTAGAGACACAAAGGGATGTTCCACGGTAAAACTGTTTCCTTGAATAATGTATTTATGTTTTTCCTCAAGGATCCTTATGTAGTTTTAGGTTAATACACCTATGTGGTCTTCTGAGGTTGCTCTCAAATTTTTCTTTGAAAAATTGCTTTGAAATGTGTGTATTTTCCTTACCAAATTTATTCAAGGAAATGATTGTTGCACTTCTCTAATTATCACTCTATCTCCTCGAACTCCCCTTCTTGCAAACTCTTCTTCTTGAAAAACAACTTTCCAAGGTTTCTCAAGTTCAACTCTACTCTCCATCGTGCCGCCGACAAGTTCAAAAAGATGAGATAGGATACTCAATTTCCCTCCAAAAGAGATGAGAATTTGTGGTTGTCTTGGTTGGCCAAGACTCATTCAAGAATTGAATTGAACTTATTGAACAAAAAGTTTATGCATTTGCTTCTTCTCTTTTGTTTGTTTATCTTCTTGAACCAAAACTTTGTTTATTTCCCTAGTATGGTCACCAAATGTTGACAATCTTTCCTATGTAATTCTTGTGGGGATCATGAAGTGATTTCCTTTGTTTTTATAGAGGTGGCACTCCTTTGAAGTCTTGAAAGATACAATCAATAAATTCTAGACTTGATGTCAATGGCCACTTATATTTTATGGGAAATTTATGTTAGATGGATTCTCATGTAACTCTCTAACAACACATCCAAACAATATTTACATTTATCACTTCAATAAACATATCCTAATACATAATTAAGCACAAACTCTTTGAGAAGTGGACCAAGAAGCACCATACTATTTCTACACCAAGAGAAAAGAAAAATAAAATGGATTAAGACTTTATCAAAGAAATATGTCCAACTAAAATGTCCATTCCTCCCTAATATTCTTACATATGAGGATAACTTGTAATTTTCATAGAGGAAAATAAAATAAACGATGACAAAAATTTCATTAAAAAAGATTTACAGAATTGTGTCATTTCATATCAAAAGGTGTAAAGAGGAAATGTGCTAACGACTAACTATTATTGGGTTCAAGAAAAAGGCATTAAATTAATGCTTCCATTAATTATTTTTTGAGGAGTTTCAAACAATATCAATATGATCCTAGAATATAGTCATTCAAAATATATTCGAAGTATGTCCACTCAAGGGATTACATGAAACATCTTCCTGATATTAATTAAACAATTG
>SNQJ01S0026431.1:34992-50697 GCA_010110895.2 Picea sitchensis | reverse complement strand
AATAAACATATCCTAATACATAATTAAGCACAAACTCTTTGAGAAGTGGACCAAGAAGCACCATACTATTTCTACACCAAGAGAAAAGAAAAATAAAATGGATTAAGACTTTATCAAAGAAATATGTCCAACTAAAATGTCCATTCCTCCCTAATATTCTTACATATGAGGATAACTTGTAATTTTCATAGAGGAAAATAAAATAAACGATGACAAAAATTTCATTAAAAAAGATTTACAGAATTGTGTCATTTCATATCAAAAGGTGTAAAGAGGAAATGTGCTAACGACTAACTATTATTGGGTTCAAGAAAAAGGCATTAAATTAATGCTTCCATTAATTATTTTTTGAGGAGTTTCAAACAATATCAATATGATCCTAGAATATAGTCATTCAAAATATATTCGAAGTATGTCCACTCAAGGGATTACATGAAACATCTTCCTGATATTAATTAAACAATTGCAAAATTGCTAGTCTCTTAAAATGTGTGAGAACTTTATCTACTTAAAGTGATACAAGGGACTTGCTTGCAATTAAATAACCAACTGTGAACTTTAATAGCATTTTCCTCCAAATGGTCTGCATGATGCTCCCCTAGAACAAATGTAAAAGAAAGAAAAAAAAAACTTATGGGGCATGAAATTATGGAAGAACCCTTGCATCATTGCTAGGATTTGATTTATGCTTGAGGAGAGTCAGTGAATGAAATCCAAGGATGCCCTATCCTCTTCAACCAAAAGCTAAGTAGTGGCACATGTGTGACTTTGAAGACAAGCTCATCATTGTTTGTTCTTTGGATTCATGGGTGTAAATTGTTAAATGAAAACCCAAAAAAATATAACCAAGAGAGTCTTCACCTCACCATTTTTCAAACGAACCTTCATTTTCCCAATTTGGCCACATGTAGCTTGAGTTATGAGCTCTTGAAGTTTGATCCTTATTGATTGTTAGATGTGGCATTAAAATCTCAATCATTAGGTCTACTACATACAATTTTATATCGCATGTGTCTCATAAAGAGATCCTCTATAGTTCACAAGCATGAGCACTTTTCTGTTATATTTGTGTGTTGGGATAGAGACTCCATGGATCTCCTCCCTCCATTACACCAAACATAAGTTTTCATTTCCAAGTCATAGTGTTCATGATACTCCCCCTATAAATGCTTGGCCACACTATCAAATTCACCATGTGGGATCCAAAAACTAGTCAGTCTTAGGTTTTCCCTCTAGTTTGTGTGGCATTCATCAATTTGTCAGTCTTGAATAATGAAAAGAGTAGATGAGGTAGAGGTAAGTCATGATGTTAATCCCTAGACAAATCCCTAGGTTATGTATAAAACCCCTTATTAAGCCCTAGTTATTGAATTATTAAATTTCTAGTGTCATATTTGTATGTCAGATAAAACCTTTCATTATAATTGTACCCTTTGTCTCCTATATATATGCCAAGGAGACCTAATCTTAGGATCATCTTATCACATATCATATTGTATTCTGAATTGGATATCTTGTAAAAGGAGGTATCCCCCTCAAAGTGGAGTGTATTCATTGAATTCTTATCACTTTTAAGGTGTTGGATCATAACATTTGGTATCAAAGCATTGATCCTAGGGTTTTTCTTCTTTGAGCGAGTCATCTTAGAAGTTTCGCTATTTTTTTTTCTGGGATGATTCAAATAATGGAATTTGTAGGTTACTTCAAAGAAATATTAAGGTGCATGTGGTAAAAATTTCAAGTTCTCGTTCATTATACTTCTGGAGATATAGCCTATGGAAGATATGGTTTTTTACTTATCCTGAATTCAATTTTTAACGGGTCATCTTGGTATTTTCGCTATAATTGTTTTCTCGAAGGTTTCAAATAGTTATTTTTTTGGAGATTGAGGAGACATCTCCTAGTATAGGTGGTCCAAATTTCATATTCTGATTTTATATACTTTCGGATCTATAGTCCATGTAATACAAGGATTGTGACTAATCCTGAAATCAGTTTTAAAAGTGCCAACATGGAATTTTCGTCGTAACTTTTTTTTCTTTCTGTGAAGGTTCTGAATTTGAAATTTTTAGAATCCTGAGGAGATATAGAAAATTACATGTGATTTTTTTTTCATATTTTGAATCATTACAATTTGTGAGATATATCTCGTGGAAGTTGGGGTTATTTACTAATCTTGAAATTAGTCTTAAACAAGACACTTTGGTATTTTTGCTATAACTTTTTATCGGTGAAGGTTAAGACTACGAAATTTTCAGGATTTTAAGAAGTCATATAAGAGTACTCCAAGCCAAAATTTCAAACCTAGAGGGATTCAAATTTTAGATATATATCAGGACAAAGGTCAATCATCCAATCATACCCCAAATTAAGGGTTTGAAAGGTATGTAACTTACAATTGGCATAACTTTTTATTGGAAGATCTATTTTTGGTGATTCAAAATTTATGGTAAAGAGAAAAAATAGAAGAATTAGTATTTTTTCACATGGCAAAGGGTTATACAAGAAGAAATGTTGGTAATCCTCATAAAAAATCAAACATGACTTACGAAGAAAATGAAGAATTTGAAAACGCACCACATGATCAAGAATGATTTTTTCTCGGAAGGTCTTACAACTGATGTTCAAAAGTTTGTGTCTGAATGTGTATCCTGCCAACAGAATGAGGGAGAGACAATCAATATTCTAGGTCTCCTACAAGCATTAGATATACAAATTCATTGTTGGGAAGAAGTTTCAATGGATTTTATTATATGATTACCCAAATCTGAAGAAAATATGGTCATCATGGTAGTTGTGGATTGACTGACAAAGTATGCCAAATATTGTTCTCTTTATCATCCTTTTAAAAAAATTATAGTAACCGCAACATTCATGGAAACAATTCAAAATCTACATGGATCCCCCAAGATTATTATAAGTGACAGAGATCCAATTTTCATTGGAAAATTTTGGACTGAATTATTTTCTTGTCTGGGTACTCAATTGGCTCATAACTCAACTTACCATCCTCAATCCGATGGGAAAACTGAGATTGTGAATAAATGTCTAGAAGGATATCTTCGTTGCTTTGCACATGATAAACAAACGCAATGGTTCAAGTGGTTTCCCTTGGTGGAATGGTGGTACAACACATCCTTCCATACTTCATAAAAAATGTCCCCATTTCTAGCACATTATGGATATCATCCTCTATGCATCACATCACCCTTGAAAGGGACTATAAAGGTTCAAGTAGTGGAGAACCACATAGGGAACCAAAACGAGGTTCTCAAACTATTAAAGGACAACCTAGTTATGGCACAAAATAAGATGAAACAAAAAGAAGATCAACATCACAATGAAAGGGGATTTGATGTGGGGGATTGGGTATTTTTGAGGCTACAACCATACAAACAGATTCCCCTCAAGAAACAAAAGAAGGAAAATAAATTAGCACCCAAATATTGTGGCTCCTATAAGGTTTTGCAAAGGATTTGAAGTATGGCTTATGATTTGGAATTGCCTCCATATTCACATGTACATCCAATCTTCCATGTTTTTTGCTTAAAGAAGGTAATTGAAAATAATATCCCAGTCCAAACAATTTTACTAGAGATTTATGAAGAAGGAAAAATCATACTCGAACCAAAAACAATCCTTGAAACTAGGATTAAGCAAATGAGAAATCAAGCAATTACTGAGTACATAGTCAAATAGAAGAACCTACCAGTGGAAGAGGCGACATGGGAATATGTGTTTTTCATACAAACATTTGTGGTTAGTTAAGTGTTGAGGAAAACACTCGTTTGAAGGGGAGGGGCATGTTAATCCCTAGAAAAATCCCTGGGTTATGTATAAAACCCCTTATTAAGCCCTAGATATAGAATTATTACAATTCTAGTGTTATATTTGTATGTCGACTAGAACCATTCATTGCACCCTTTCATTATAATTGTACCCTTTGTCTCATATATATATGCCAAGGAGACATAGTATTAGGATCATATTATCACATATAATATTGTATTTGAATAAGATATATTGTAAAAGGAGGTATCCCCCTCAAATTGGACTGTATTCATTGACTTCTTATCATTTTTAAGGCGTTGGTTCATAACACATGACTTGGAAAAAAGGTTAGGTATTTGGCCTCCACTCTAGTGGATGGAATATGGGGGATGAATGGGAAGAAGGATGAGGGGTAGAGGATGAAGTGAGGTCAATGAAGTGAATATTACCTCCACCTTCCACCCCAAAGGGAAAAACAAGTGGAAGGGGAAGTGAATGGAGTTGGGAAAAAGGTTGGATGGGAAAGTGAAGGAAATGGAAGATGGGTGTAGGTAGGATAGGGAAGATGGGAGATGGAAATACTCCATTGTTCATCTCGAGAAAAAAATGTGTTCAGTGGAAAAGGGTGTAGGGGAAAGTGAAGAAGCAGAATGAAGGAAAAGTCAAAACTCAAGTTAGGAATAGAGGAATGAAAGTGTTGGGGTGGAGTGTCATGGAAACTCATGTTTTTTGATGATCCTCTTGGTGTGCCCTCTAAGGATAGTATTTCCCTAGAGACTCGGGCCACTGGAGGGATGTTTTATTTAAAATAATATAACACCTATTCCTTGGTCATGTTGATGTGGCGGTGCCATTAATTATCCATTTCTCTTAAACATGGCACCTCATTTTGTAATTGTCTCATGGTTTTGTTCAATTGGTCGATCTAGGTATAATTTTATTTGTTGGTGCATAATTATGTACACATACAAATAAATTAATTATGAGTAATAAATAATTTTTAATTATCCATTGCATGATAACAAACTATGAACTTTAATAACATTTTCCTCTAAACGGTTTGGATGATGCTCCCTTAGAAAAAATGTAAAAGAAAGAACAAAAACTTATGGGGCATGAAATTATGGAAGAACCCTTGCATCATTGCTAAGATCTAATTTATGCTTGAGGAGAGTCAGTGGATGAGATCCAATGATGCCTTACTTCTTCAACCAAGAGATAAGTAGTGGGCCCAGTGTGACTTTGACCACAAGCTCATCATTGTTTTTTTTTGGATTCATGGGTGTAAAGTATTAAATGAAATCCAAAAAAAACATAACCAAGAGAGTATTCACCTCACCATGTTTCAAACAAACCTTCAGTTTCCCAATTTGGCCACATGTAGCTTGAGTTATGAGATTTTGATGTTTGGGCCTTATTGATCAGTAAATGTGGCATTTAAATCTCAACAATTAGGTCTACTACACACATCTTTATATCACATGTGTCTTGTAGAGAGGTCCTCTATATTTCACAAGCATGAACACTTTCCTATCATATTTGTGTGTTGCGCTAGAAACTCGATGGATTTTCTCCCTCCCATACACCAGACCTAAAGTTTTGATTTCCAAGTCATAGGGTTCATTCTAGTCCCCCTGTCAATGCTTGTCCACACTATCAAAGTCACCACGTGGGATCCAATAACTAGTTAGTCTTAGGTTTGTCTTCTAGTTCGTGTGGAATTCATCAACTTGTCAGTCTTGAATAATGAAAAGGATAGATGAGGCAGAGGTAATTCATGACTTGGAAATAAGGTTAGGTCCCTGGCCTCCACTCAAGTGGTTGGAATATGGAGGATGGATGGGAAGAAGGATGACGGGTAGAGAATGGAGAAATGTTTATGAAGTGAATATTACCTCAGCCTTTCACCCCAAAGGGAAAAACATGTGGAAGGGGAAGTGAATGGAGTTGGGGCAGAGGTTGGATAGGCAAGTGAAGGAAATGAAATTTGGGGTGTAGGTAAGATAGGGAATATAGTAGATGGAAATATTCTATCGTTCGTCCCAAGGAAAAAAAGTGTTAAGTGGCAAAGGATGTAGGGAAATGTGAAGGAGAAGAAGGGTGAAGGAAAGGCTGAAACTTAAGTTAGGAATGTAGATAATGGAGGAATGAAGGTGTTGGGGTGGAGTGTCATGGAAGACCATGTTTTTTGATGATCCTCTTGTTGTGACCTCTAGGGATATTCTTTCCCTAGAGGCTTCGACTATTGAAGGGACATTTTCTTTAAAATCAGATAACACTAATTCCTTGGTTTTTTTGATGTGGTAGTGTCAGTAATTAGCCATTTCTCTTAAAATTGGGCACCTCATTTTGTAATTGTCTCATGGTTCGATTCAATTGGTCAATATCGGTACATTGTTAATTGTTGGTGCATAAATATGTGCACAATATTTAATTAATTGTGTAGATACAAATAAATTAATTATGCATAATAAATAATTTGTAATGATCCTTTGTAGGATAACCAACTATGAACTTTAATAGTGCTCTCCTCTAAATGGATTGGACGATGCTCCCCTAAATCAAATGTAAAAGAAATAAAATAAAAACTTATGGGGCATGAAATTATGGAAGAACCCTTGCATCATTGTTAGGATCTAATTTATGCTTAAGGATAGTCAGTGGATGAAATCCAAGGATGCCATAACCTCTTCAACCAAGAGCTAAGCAGTGGGCCCTATGTGACTTTGACCACAATCTCATCATTGTTTGTTTTTTGGATTCATGGGTGTAAAGTATTAAATGACAACCCAAAAACCCATAACCAAGAGATTCTTCACCTCACCATGTTTCAAACAAACCTTCATTTTCCCAACTTGGCCACATGTAGCTTGAGTTATGAGCTCTTGAATTTTGATCCTTATTGATCATTAAGTGTTGCATTCGAATGTAAACTATTAGGTATACTGCATAAATATTTATATCACATGTGTCTCATAGAGAGGTCGTCTACAATTCAAAAGCATGAGCACTTTTATATCATATTTATGTGGTGGGCTAGAGACTCCATGGATTTCCTCCCTCCCATACACTAGACATAAGTTTTTATTTCCAAGTCATAGTATTCATGCTAGCCTCCTTATCAATTCTTGGTCACACTATCAACGTCACCAAATGGGATCCAACAACTAGTTAGTCTTAGGTTTTTCGTTTAGTCTGCATGGAATCCATTAACTTGTCAGTCTTGAATAATGCAAAGGATATATGAGGCAGATGTAAGACATGAATTGGAAAGAAGGTTAGGTCCCTGGCCTCCACTCAAGTGGATGGAATATGGGGTATGGATGGGAAGAAGGTTGAGGGGTAGAAAATGAAGAAAGGTCGATGAAGTGAATATTACCTCCTTCTTCCACCTTAGAGGGAAAACATGTGGAAGGGGAAGTGAATGGAGTTGGGGAAAAGGTTCGATGGGAAAGTCAAGGAAATGCAATATGGGGTGTAGGTAGGATAGGGAAGATAGGATATGCAAATACTCCACCTTTCTTCCCAAGGAAAGAAAAGCATTAAGTGGTAAAGGGTGTAGGGAAAAGTGAAGAAGAAACGGGATGAAGGAAATGTCAAAACTTAATTTTGGAATGTAGGGAATGGAAGAATGTAAGTGTGGGGATGGAGTGTCACAACAACTCATGTTTTTTTATGATTCTCTTTTTGTGCCCTCTGTTGACTCATGATTCGTCACCTACTATAAGAGCTAAAAAAGAGTTGTGAAACCTGTATAATTAAAAATATTAATAACTATAATAGGTGGGGTCCCCTAGGAGAAAACAATGAAATGATAAATTCCTAGCATCACATTTCTTTCAGCATTACATCAGTTTCAGTTGAGGCATCATTTTAGATATGGTTTTAAGATCAGTGGTTTAATGATTCCTAATCTCCTATGGTATTTTATGAATGAATATATATGTTTGGATCATGGATTAAAGGCTGATGTGAAAAACTTGTTTGCATTTCTAGAAAGTGTGTTATATGGAAATTTTTAAAGGCATCAAATCATCATCGAAATGGCATCTTGCAAACATACTATGTTCTCTCTCAACATGATGGTAGCATTGATTGAAATTATTTCATAGCATCAAAATTATTCATTTACAAAAAGGATATGATCCTTTGTGATTACATACCTAATAGCTTAAAATTGCAATGCTCATACTTACCATGGTATGCAAGGTGTATCAAGTTTGAAGTTTGTACCAATGCAAATATATTGAAAATTTATATGAATGATAGATAACATCGTACTTATTGTCTTTACATTGAAAATTATGTTCAAAACATAACATACAAAATATATACATCATAAGTTTGATGTGATTTTGACATGATATTGGATATAAGTAAGGTTATGGTGATATAACCTCGATGTTTGAAAGATTATAAGTATTGATGGTTCTTGTTTGATATGTAAAGCATAGCATAAACTTTACTTAATACATTGCATTCCTTAAAAGGCATATTCGATGGCATATAAGTTTTGGATGGCATGAGCATTTTGAAATAATTTAGCTTATAAGTATTCTTTTTAATATGTCTCATTTATGGTTATAAGTTGGGGATCGTGGATTCAATGTATGATTGCCAACAATTATTCATATGGTATGATACACGATCTATGATAAATGGTTGTTTTAAAACAAATATTTAGACATTTCGGATATTGACGTAGTAGTATTGAGCTGGCCATGCATTATAGTGATGAGATTGGCGCATTAATGTCATCACATATGCAACACACTACTTGGTTTCTTGTTAGGGTTTCCTCATTTGTTTGATGACTTTCAAGAGAATGGTATTCCATTGAATTTTTCTTAGAGATGGCCCATGTTCGTTGTGCAACTGAATTTTTCTTAGAGATGGCCCATGTTCGTTGTGCAACTATGGAGATGGTGCAACCGCTCATACTCAGAACAATATAAGACAACCTTTGTTGTCATTGAAGGTGGCGAAAACAATTTGAAAGGGATTTGGTACGTACTATTTTTTAAATGGATTATTTGGGCTCTGTTAGCTGGCTGAAAGTAAAAGATCTATTTTCCTTTATATTACATTCAATATCTTGGTGAAATACAAAATAAATGTTTGAGGTTGTTGTTGCAAAAATTTAATGTTTTTTTGAAAGTTTTGACAACAAAAAATTGTTGTGGGTATATGATTTTGATACTAGTTGTTGTCATTTTTCATTATATCATTTTCCATGTCAATTTTTGTTGATTAATTACCGGGTTGTCATTGATTTCAACCCTTGAAGAAAAGGATCTAGTATGGAATCAGCACAAAGGTCAGTAATGGACCCAAGTTTCATTTGATGGATAATGGTATGAGTTTTGATATATTTGTAGGTAAGACTATTCTAGATGGATAGTAGATGTCATGCCATTTCCATTGGTGCATGGAAGGTCACATAAATCCTCACATTTAGAGAGTTATGGCCATGTGTGAAGTTGGAGAACCCTCATGGAGTCTAGAAGCCCCTAAAAGGTCAAAGTAGTCAAAGTGTTTGCAAAGAAGAAATTATTTAAATAATAAAGTAAAAGCAGGAGTGTACTATAATTCAAAGAGGATGCAAAATAAATTATTTAAATAATAAAGTTAATGCAGAACTTACTAATTATGGAAAGTGGTTAAGTTAAGTGGACAAGTGGTTATAAGTGGGTTAACCCTAAAATAAGGAAAGTGGGTTAAGATGGTTAAAAGGTAACCCCTTGAGGATTCTACATGAAAGTACAAATAAGAGGCAAGGCTCTCTCATTTAATCACACTTGAACATATTGAATATCTATTGTTGTGTAAGGCTTATTCCAAGTACTCATTGATACATCTGAAGTTGTGAAAGTCTGAGGTAGCACGAAGGGTTGACGGTGAAAGTTTCAAAATTACAACGAATACTAAAAAACCCTAATTTTTGAGGTGTACGCAGGCTAACAGTGTATTAGGGTGCATACATCCGCGGGCTGACAGTGTATTAGGGCGCGTACATGAGGGTGAATCCATAGAAACTTGAGAAGATGAAGACGTCGAGGTTCTAGATTCTGAGATCAAGCTCCCATGAAGGTCTATAGTGATCAGATACATCATATCTATCCACTGGTTCAAAAGGTATGTCTTATTTCTATGAGTAGTTGGATTTTTGTGTATGCATGAGAAATGGTTATGGAGACTTGAGGATTCTCCCTAGAAATATTAATGGTTGTATGGGATCTTCTATATAAGTCAGATCTATAGAAATACAGTGTTGGTATAATCAATATTTATCATTGATACTTCTTGCTAGAGTTAAGGCATATCTTGTATTTCTTGGCATATGGATAAGGGTTTTTGTGGTACATGGTTGAGAGCTTGTATTTGTGAAGTGGTTGATGTATTGAGAGGTTGAATATCATAAAGGGTTTGAGGTCTAGATCATGTGAGGTTTATTATACTTGTTCATGATTACACACACTTATATGGCACATGACTAGAGAAAGATATAGTTTCTTTGGGTAAAGGTTATGTATGAGGATGCATGCACAGGGTATAGTTACAGTCTGGATACAATGACAAGTTGCAGATCTATGTGAAAGAAGTTGCAGAGGATCAGAAGTTTTCAGAAGAAATAAAACCCTAGTTTTCAGAAGGTATACACAGGCTGCATAACAGACAGGACGCGTACATACACAGGTTGTTGTATAGATAGGGCATGTACATACGCATGTTGCAGAACTACATGCCATGTATCCCTAGTTTCAGAAGGCATACATAGGTTGCATAACAGATAGGACACGTACATACACAGACTGTTGTACAGATAAGGCACGTACATATGCAGATTGTTGTACAGATAAGGCGCGTACATACACATGCTACAAAAATACAAGACGTGTATATGTTGTATTTTGTTTGATGCATGTTCAGTTCAGGTACAGGTTTGTTGCAGGGCAGTAGTACAGGTTGGTTGTAGGTCAGTGATATAGGTTGGTATAGTTGTGAAGTGGTATATCTCACTGTTGGCACAGGGGTAGACCCAGGGTTCAACGCTACAAAAACGCACCAACAAAACCCTAACTACTGGACCTTTCGGCAACACCTGCGAAGCAGATGAAGTCTCACCCGAGGTAGAGGCAAGGGTGGTTGCAGAACTTAGGTGTCTGCAACCTTAGTTGGGACACAGATCTGTGATTACACACTTAACAAAGCACTTAGCATCAATAGTTCACCTAGAATTCACCCTTATCCCACTTCCCAGATAACACAGAGCATCGCAGTATATACTTAAATCTAAGATAATTCAGCACTTAGCAGCATATAACAGATCAGATCCAGTTGACCATCACTAAGCATCTCCATACATATCAGATCTAACATTCATTCACATCTCAGAAGCACAAAGAATAAATATATCTATCTAATCATGGCATAGCACTTAGCAAGAGAGGGAAAACACATGAAAGTAACAACACAAAGCACAACACACAGATTTACGTGGTTCACCCCCACCCTGGGGCTACGTCCACTAACTCTTCTTCTCTATTAGTATCTTCAATCATCAGTTACAACACAGGGCTATCAAAACCTTACTCCGCGTAGGATAGGAGATCTGCACGCACCTCGCCAGATTCTCCTTCCCTGAGTAGATATAGCATAAAGCCTTCTTACAATCTGTGCACTCAGCACTTACAACACTTGCACTCAGCTCTGCAAGTTACTCACATAGATGCCAATATAGCACTTAGATTCTAGTCATCTCTCTACTTACATCACCTAGCTACTTATTTATATATTACAAAAGTGGGCCTAAACGTGGGTGAACCAATGGGCCAACATCCCTTTCCCATTACATATTCCCAAAAACCCAAAAAGGACCCAAAGTGGGCCAAGATCCCATGATTTTTTCTTTGCTTGGCGCTTTGTCTTTGACAGGATGTCGAAGTCCCAAAAATGGTCAAATATGACCAAGAATTCCTCAAAACTTGGTCAAGGGCCAATAGGCCCCCAACACTCACCTTTGACTCGTCCCGAGTCACTCAGGTCTGACCAATTCGGCTTTGAACACCTCGATCTTGGCTCAAGCTACTTCAACTTTCTGCATTGCTACTGCTTCGTGCTCAGCGAACTCCTGGATGAGTGCGATATTCACCGGTCCTTCTAGGTGTTGTTCTGTCAAATTCACAACCTATTCCAACTCTATTCCTTGGTTCTCAATTTCTAAAAATAGTTGGCACGCCTTATCCTGCAAAGGTTGAAGTTGTTGAGTTACTTCCATGACCTTGCTCTATATCATATGGATCTACTGCTATGCTATGTGTTGTTCATAATAATTCCAAAGCCAAGGATTTGAAATTTAGCAATCAGTTGTCGATGGATACAAAGAACCAACAGTTCCACCGACAAATGAAAGAGCAATAAAACTCGGTCCAAAATAATTCCAAAGCCACAAATGCACTTCTGAATGGTCTTTGTGAATCGATATACACCAAAGTTATACATTGTAAATCTGCTAAAGATATTTTGGACAAGATTCAAAATATTTATGAAGGAGATTCAAAAGTCAAAGCAGCAAAGCTTCAAACTTACAGAGGTTAGTTCGAACAACTAAATATGAAGGAAGATGAGAATATTGCAGCTTACTTTTTACAAGTCGATGAAACAGTAAATGCAATCATAGGATTGGGAGAAGAAATTAAAGAATTTGTAATTGTTCAAAAGGTACTAAGATCTCTTCCTATGAGATTTGATCCTAAGATATCAGCATTAGAAGAAAGAGAAGATCTAGACTCAATGAGCATGGATGAACTACATCGAATCTTCACACCATATGAAATGAGATCTGAACAGAAAAATCCAAATATAAAAGAAGCAGCTTTCAAAGCATCCAAAAGGTCAAAGCAAAATGGAAAGAAAAAGGAAAAAGAACATAGCAGAAGCAGTGACATCTTGGAAGATGATGAAGAAGTGGCCAACTTTGTCAGAAGATTGAACAAGGGAACCAATGGCAGATATAAAGGTAAGATTCCATTGATTTGTTTTAATTTTGATGGTATTGGTCATTTTTCTAACAAATGTCCTCATAAGAAAAATAAGAGGAATGATGAAGATTACTCAAATAGAAAGATTTCAAGATTACCATAAAGAAAGATTTCAAGATTTCAAGATTACCATAAAGAAAGATTTCAAGAAAAGCTTCTGCACCAAAGAAGACATCTCCTCATCAAATGAAGATGAAGTCAATGACAGTGATCTAGAAAGAGTTCTATTCATGGAAGTAGAAGACTCTGATAAGATACCGAAGAAGAATATGAAGAGGCAGAAGTTAACTACTGAGAAGAATTGTCGATTGCCATAGAAGTTATAAGAAGAGAAAAGAAGAAAAACAAGAAGCTACAAGTGGAACTAGACAAGAAAGAAGACACTCAAGAACTAGAACAAACGATCACAAATTTGAAGGTTCAAATAGAACAAGATAAAAGAATTGAAGAATCACTCAAAGAATAGCTAGAATAAAGAGACAGGATCATTGGAAATTTGGAAGCAGAGATTGTCACATTAAGAAAGGATCTTCAAAAGAAAAATATGAAGAACATCTCAAAAGTTTTGGATGACATTATCAGCAGTCAAAAGCCTCATCATGACAAGTCCAGACTTGGATACAATCAAACAAAAAAGGGATCAAGCTCCAAAAAACCAGAACAAGAAACATATCCAAAAATATATGTAGAAACAATCAAAGGGGATAGGAAGACCTACAAGGAATATTACAAGGACACTCCTCCACTGAGAAGATTCATATTTCAGAATCAACGACCGACAAAAACAAATAGGCCTCAGGAAGAAGAAGGATTCATAAGAGTAACTCCTTTTAGAAGATATTCAACTCCCAGGTATCAAACTAACTTTTTTGGTTTATGTTATTCATGAAATAATTTTGAACATAAAGAAATGAATTCCAGAGCTAACAGCAGGAACATAAACAACTTTGAAAGTCATACACAAAAGGATTATCCAAGAAGGCCTAGTCAAACACAAAGAAGAATTTACAACATGTTTGAATCATTGAGAACTAAAGTGGAATTCTACAAGTGTAACAACTTTGGACACATGGACAAATATTTCAGAATGACAGTCCCTCTTAGAGAACCACAACAGAACAACAACAGTCACAGATAGGAACCTCAGAAGAGAACATGGATAAGAAAGAAGAATCAATATAACAATGAAGAATGCACACTCTCTCTACAAGATAAGCAGAAGAAATGTGATTGGTATGTTGACAGTGGTTGTTCAAAACATATGACAAGTGATAAAGACAAGTTTCTTACATTAAGAAAGGAAAGAGATGGATCAGTCTCCTTCGGAAATGATGATTCAACTAAAATCATTGGAAAAGGCACAATCAGAATTGGAAACAAGAATACCAAGGCAAAAAATGTCCTACTAGTAGAAGATATGAAACATAATCTTCTAAGTGTGAGTCAATTGTGTGACCAAGGTCATAAAATTACTTTCGATTCACAAAAATGTAAGATAAGAAAAGAAGGTTCAAGAAAATTGATTGCAACAGCTGCAAGAACTTCAAGCAACATATATGTATTAAGTGAAATTGCAAATGAAAAGTGTTTTCTAGGAAAGGAAGATGAAGGTTGGCTATGGAAGAGAAGAATGGATCACATACACTTTGATAACCTTGTAAAAATCAACAAAAAGGAAGCAGTTAGAGAAATTCCCCAGATAACGAAACCAACCAACACTTTATGCAAGCATTGTCAACAAGGAAAGCAAACAAAGACCAGGTTCAAATCAAAGGAATATTCAACGACAAGACCAATGGAAATTGTGCATACTTATCTAGTTGGACCAACTACAACAAAGGGTTTAAAAGGTGAGAAATACTTTATTTCATTAGTTGATGATTATACAAGAATGACTGCAATTTGCCTTCTCAAGAATAAGTCATAAGCTTTTGAAAAATTCAAGGTCTACAAAGAAATGGTTGAAAATTAAATGGATTCAAAAATCAAATGTTTGAGATCTGATAATGGAGGAGCGTTCGCTTCAAATGAATTTATGGAATACTGCAACATACATGGAATGAAAAGGCGATTCTTCGTTGCTAGGACACCTCAATAGAATGGATTTGTTGAAAGAAAGAATAGGACAATACAGGAAATGGCTCAAACAATGTTAATGGATTCCAAATTGACAGATATTTTTTGGACACATGAAGTGCATACATCACTTCACATTCAAAACAGAGTAATGCTCATAAACAACACTGACAAAAATCCCTACAAGCTATGGAAAGGAAGACCAGCAAATGTGAAGCACTTTAGAGTATTTGGAAGCAAATGCTACATCAAAAGAGAAGATGGCAGAATGGGAAAGTTTGACTCTCATGTGGACAAAGGATTACTTTTTGGTTACTCAAGTACAAAGAAATAATACAAGTGTTACAATCTAAGGTTGAACAAAGTTGTGGAAAACAGCAGTGTAACAATTGATGAAACAGGTGGACGAGAATTAAAGGAAGAAGAAAATGAATCAATGGAACAAATTTACGAAGAAGAAGCAGAAGATGAAGAAGTAGATGTTGGCAAATATTGAACAAGAAACGAATGTGTGTTGATAGTTTTTGTCATTGATGGCAACAGCGGAGATGGCAGGATATGAAGGATAAAACCCCTTTGGGATTCGAACGTAAGAGCTCAGGAGGTACAGCATTGAAGAAAACACGCGCAGCAAGAGCTTACAGAGAAGAAGGAAGACAGAGATCCAGTGACCATTGGATTCCATTCAAATTTCCTGAAAGGCCGACAACCGTCAGATCTGCAGAAGTTGCGAAGGAAATAAGTCATCGGAGATTCAGGGATCGGGAGTTTATAATGTCCAATCCACTTGACATCGAAAACTTTGAAATCGCGATAT
>SNQJ01S0026431.1:19724-34982 GCA_010110895.2 Picea sitchensis | reverse complement strand
ATAACTGCAAAAGACTGCCTATCATTTCGAAGAAGAAGAGGTTTTCTCCCTTTATGGGTTTCCTTGTGAAAATATGTCTCTGTGTGTATTTTATGTGTGACTGATGGTCTTTACTTTTACTGTTCATATGCTGTATATTGTTGATGACCACATGAAGAAAGATTCATAAATTTAAAAAGGGATAAAATTGTTTAAGCATATAAACAACTGATTCACCCCCCCCCTCTCAGTTGTTTTAGTATTTCCAACAGAGATGCACCCTACTTAGGCGACCTTCTTAGCGAGTTCAGTAAGTGTTCAACAAGATTGGAAATGGTGTAAACTCAAGATCTTCCTTCCAGCGGTTACACTGTTACGAAGGAAACCAGATTTGATACCATGTTGAAATTTTGGTATGCTTGTTTAACCATAGACAATGTCACATCATTGTCACTCAACCATAGGAATTCACATATGCCACCCCCGAGCACACTAAACTTTACATAGAATAATTCTGGCAAGCCTACTCTAGAACAAACAAATAAACCCTAGTTTCTAACTGCAAAAACAACTCAAGACAAGTAGAGTGCTCCTTCTCTAAAAGAGTAGTGCACAAGAGAGAGAGTCTCCATATTCACATAACAAGTACTAGACACAACTGCAATAGTTGCAACTGCATTACTCTCTCTCTCAAACTTGTGCCATAATTAGCAATAATATCACCAAGAGAATCACCAAGAGAGAGACCAAGACCAAGAGATGACCATGTGCCCTTATTCCTCCTTGTAGTTGTAGTTGCAGCTGCAACTGCAGCTCTCCATAAGACTTGCGCACTAACTGGCTGTACAAATGAGCTAAAACGTCCTCTATTTATATTAATCTATCCAATGAATTTTCTGGATGGGCCGAACTGACTTTCTGGTAATTATGTTTTTTTATCGTTTTCGTGTGGAGCCGACTTGTATTTATGGAATACAATATTCTATTATTAATTATTCTACTAGGTCGACTTGTCTTCTAGGGTTTCCAGACATCTTTTTAATGGTTCACTTGCTTCCGAAATATTCTATTCTAAGTCATAGGTTACATGTGGAGGTTAATACCACCCACAACTACCAAAACATCAACACTCCCTCTTAGAAAGGGAGGTATTAACTAAGATGTTCTTCATGTAGTGGTCTCAAACACATCCATCCATCTCACATGGCATGTGCAAGACTCACATGGTTTTATAGACCAGTCTACAGGTAGCATAACCATAAACACACAGGCTATCATATGATCATACAGATCATGTAACAAGTATCAACATCATAGTTGCACATTATCCATGTAGCTGGAAAACAACTCCAACACTACTGATTGGCCCTCCATCTAGTAACCTTCGATGCTACTGATCGATACTCTATCTGGGAATCATTTCCGACACTAGAGGTCGGCATCTAGTTCATACAGAACTAGTAGCTCATCATCTCACACCAAATATGGCTCAAAAATTTAACACTCCCTCTTAGTGAGGAAGGTATTTGTAACACCCTTGTTTCCCCCAGTTTGTAAATATAACTATATTGTCCAAGAGACTATGGAAAAGTCGATATGTGTGAATGTTTGATTTGATGAACCTTTGTATAAAAGGTCAATGAATGTAATTTATGTTATTAATAGAAATGGAAAAGTGTTGCATGACTGCTGAAAGCAGGGGTTTGCCAAGATAGACCACATATTATATGAAAGAGATGGTGAGGGGAACCAGGAATGGTTGAGATAACCCCCACAAAACCAGTACCTTGCTGGATTTAATTTCTCAGGACTAGAATAGTCCTCTGACCCATGGATGAATTACAGTCAGGCTAGTAGGTGGGAAGACCTCCTTAAGAGTTAATGAGGGGATGGGGTAGAGCGCCCATCTGAAAGGCTTTCAGACCTGATTGTGGACTAGGAATTTGGGCCACACACAATCTTGACGAGGAAGGAAAGAAAGGAAGGCATGGTGGCGAGAGGAAGACATGCAAAGAGAAGTAGAGAAGAGTGACTAAGATCTCAAGTTCGAGGAAGAACTGGAAAATGAACGTGTTTTGGTCACAAGATGTGGATAAAAGGGTTATGATACAAGCTGATAAACGAGGGTGTTGAGTGATTGAGGAAGTACTCAGGAAGGCCTCCTTGCTTGGTATAGAGAAATCCGTTGCCAAGATCCCATGGGAGGAGGAGAGTATCCTCCATCCCTAATTGTTGTTGAGCCGAAAGGCAAAATTCTCTCTCAGAGCATCATGGTCTAGCTTGGGGGTGGCCAATGGTAAATCCATTAGGAGTGACCGAGCCTATCGTTGGGTGGAAACAAGAACCCCTTTTAGTAGTCGCATCATGTCATCTGGTTATGATAAGTGTTTTCATACCTTATGCACTGAAATGGAATAATGAATGAATGCATGTATTTATTTGTCTATAAATGGTTTTTGTATTGAATGGTTAAGCTATGTGTATGCATTTGTCTTCTTGTGAACTTATGCTTTTGATTGATCTTTTATATGCCCCGGTTTAGCCTTCGAGACATCCTTGGGACGTAAGCCTATAGGAGGGTTGGGATAGAGAGAATTGCATCAATCTGACCCCGTCGGTTTGGAGATGATATCTCCTTTAGACTCCTTGTTGCACAACCGGGACATCATGCCCAATTCCTAAACAATTTCATGATAAAGATCAGGAAGGATAGCGAGATTAAGTCTCAAAAGGGAAGATCCTTTTGTTTGGAAGACGAGCGGACGATATCTGTTCACGAGAACCCATATGACCAACACCTAGGAATCTTAGGTTAAGCCTAAGGGAGCTAATTCCTTCTGACTTTGAAGCTCTAGAGGTTTGGGACTTTGGGGTATTTTTGACCCTACTAATCATCAACTGGGCGAAGGTAACCGAGAGTTTCGGTTACCAGCAAGTCGACCAACAATGGATGGTTTCCCTAGTGGTTAGAGGAACCTATCTTACCGACTAAATCGGGATCCAACTCCTTATGGAAAAGAAGCGCAAGACGCTGATTGAGAATGTTCGGGGATTCCCTCAGTCGTTGGATCTACACCGAGAAAAATTCGACGAAGTTCTACTTCAGGAGAATAGATATGCTATAACATCAAACACCTCGAACGTTGAAGTTACGAAGTAAAGGCGAGTCGTATCATTGGGGGATATCATTGGGAGCCCCGCCTACCATCCGATCATCCAGGGGGAGGGACCCACACACTGTATGATCGAGGCGGATATTGGTGGCCACCCACCTATTCCAACTAGCTCCTCGTGTCCATTTTTTGTTCAACACGTCTTTCTGTACTGATCTATAATTGCAAGTTCTACACTTCTGGGGCTGTCTAAAGACTCACACATTCTCCAGGTGGATACAGGTGGCCTCTTACCTAATCCAACTGGCTTATTTTGTATGTTTTCATGTCAGCACATCTTGATGTAATTTCATGGCTGTTTTGAGGCCCTAAACATTGTTTTTTTTGGCTTGCCACAGTCAGACTATAAACGAAGTCAGAGTCTGATGACAAAATGTGTTGTTCTCTGAAATACATTTCTAACAGGCTAGCATGCGCCTAAAATGAAGGTCATATGCAAAAGTTATGACCCTAGGAAGTTGAGGTACCAAATTACACCAACTTACCCATAGGGCCCACATGAATTTTGGTGTTTCACCTTCTAGGGTTAGGTTTTTGGATGTCTAGGGTTTTGGCATTCATGAGTAATATGAAAAGGGTCTATGGAGCCTCATTTTAATCCATTCTACTCAAACGGATGCACGTAGCAGCCACATATCTTCTCAGAGATAGCTACCACCATTCGAGCAAGTTTCAATTCTGCAGTTTTACAGTTTCAACCTATTTATTTATTTAATAGAAGATATTGTTCACTGGATATTGGTGTTATTCTTCCTATCTATGTGTTTATTGTATTCAGTCAGTTAATCAGTTTTTTCCACTCCTAAATCCAGATCAATGGTATCAGAGCGATCTTCTCTTCATTTATTTTTCTTCATGCATGTCCCCAACAAGGTTTGGGTACAAGAAGTTGGGACTCGAACCCATCGAGTCATTACCAGATCGACCGCGCCAGGCCCGAAAAAAACCCATGGGAGATGAAAATAAATATGATGGAGCAGGAGATCCTATTAAAATGTTGCTCGAGGAAGCCCTTGCACGATAAAGGAATGAAATGATGGACAAATTCGCGCAGATTCTTCGATGGCTACCCACGGGAGAAGCATCTTCGTCAAGCGGCCATGCAACCCCCTTCAAGGTATAGGTAAATTTTTATATTCCATTATCTGAAGGACTGATAGATGCAGATGATGTAGATAAATGGTTGAATCTTCTCGAAGGATATTTTTCAGTCCACAAATTTTTCGATAGGGAAAATATCACTTTTGCACTCCTCAAGGTCGTTCCCCATGTGAAATACTAGTGGGATACTTACTCTGAGCAAAGGGTCATGGATGAATATGCAATTTTTTTGGTGGACCCTACATGGGATTCCTTTCGGGATGCCATTAAAGAACAATAATACCATGTTGGAAGCTATGAGGACCAGTACATCAGATGGACCACCCTACATCAAGAAAGGGACCAGACAGTACTAGACTTCACCAATATTTTCCATACCCTACACACCAAATTGGGTATCAAATATTCTGAGCATAATCTAGTGCTCAAATACCATGGTTTTTTCATCGATACATTTAGACAGAAATGGAGTTCTTGGGCATCGCCTCATTGAGCACGACTTATAGATATGTTGTCAAGATCTAGCAGAAATTTAAGCAGAAATGACGAGAGTTTGGATCTGCAAACCCCTCACAGCCAAAGCAGGGAAAAGGAAACCTAAACCCACACAAAAAAGGACCAAGTCGAGATGGCCACCCTTAGGACAATCCATCCAAGCTGCAACACAAGAAGGGAAACGAAAAGATGAAGAAGGACACGAGAAAATGGTGTGAGTACCATAAAAGTCCTTGGCACAACACCGACGGATGTCGCTCCAAGCAGTCGCTTGTGGCCGAGATGAAGGCTTCTGAGTCAAAGGTCGATTATGATTCTGAGTCAAATCATGAAGGAGGGAAGTAGATTATCGATGTTGAACCCAGTGCCATGGTCGCTACCACTAAAGTTCGGCCAAGCGAACCAGAAGAACCATAGGAAGGGGAACGCCTCTTTCACTCACATATGTGGTTCAAGGGGACTCCGATTCATTTCATTGTCGACAATGGTAGTGAGAAGAACCTAATTTCAGCATAGGTTATCAAGCGGCTGGACCTGCCAACAAAATCACACCCACAACCCTACACCATCGACTGGCTTCGTTAAGGAAGAGATCTCTGCATCAACCAACAATGTCATCTGCCCTACGACATCAAGCCTTTCAAAGATGAGGTACTGTGTGATATTTATCCCCTTGAAGTTTGTGATGTTTTTTTAGGAAAACCATATTTTTGGAAGCGTCATGCTGTGTATGAATCTAGACCCTGCAGTGTTATTATTACTTTGGGTAGACAATTGTATAGGATCCCAGAGGTGGCACCACCTACTGCTATTTCTTTAATCTCTACTAAGCAATGAAATAAGGTCATTTCACAGACCAAGAATTTCATCTTCTTTGTGATCTGTGCTCACAGTAAGCATAAGGTCACCACCACATACGTGGCCTATACACAATGCCTCTCTTTTCAGTAGAATCAAGTGGACGGGATCGTGGAAGAATATAGAGACATCTTTGCCTCACCTACAGGGGTGCCGACACACTGCCAAGTCAAACATCCCATTGATATGACCCCCGACACACCTCTACCTAATGGGATAGTCTATCGACGCTCACTAATGGAGAATGACAAAATCAGGCATCAGAACTAAGAGCTTCTTCAAAAGGGGCACATCATACCCAACTCCTCCCCTTGTGGAATCCCGATTGTACTGGTGCAAAAGAAGAACGAGACTTGGTGACTCTGCATTGATTATAGAGCCTTGAACAAAATCACAGTTAGGAACCGCTACCCCATTCACAAGATTGATGACCTTCTTGACCAACTCAAGGTGGCAAAGTTCTTCAGCAAGATTGACTTAAAGTCTGGCTACCATCGGGTTCCCATCGAACCAACTGATGTCTGGAAGACAACCTTCAAGTCTAAAGAAGGTCTCTATGAATGGATAGTCATGCCCTTTGGCTTAACAAATGCACCAGGAACTTTCATGAGGTTGATGGATGATGTATTGAGACCCTTCACCAACTCGTTTGTGGTAGTATATTTGGATGACATCCTCATCTTCAGCAGAATGTGGGAGGAGAACATGCAACATATTCAACAGGTTTTGAGCACTCTACGACAACACAAGCTTTATGCCAACTTAAAAAAATGCTCTTTTGGCATGAACATGGTCCAATACCTGGGCTACATTGTTGATGAGCATGGGGTACATGAATCTAGAGAAGATCCAAGTCATCCATGACTGGCTAGCCCCGACCACACTGACCGAGCTTCGGAGCTTCTTGGGTCTAGCCAATTTCTACCGATGGTTCATGTTGGGATTATCCCATATTGCATGGGCCCTCAGCCAGGTGACCAAGGGCAGTGGTAGGGCCAATTTCGTATGGGGGAAGGAGAAACAAAGATAATTCAAGGTTCTAAAACATCGCTTGTGATCATCTCCAATACTGTCCTTGCCCGATCTGCAACACCCATTCGATATTGAGATTAATGCATCTGACTATGTTGTGGGTGCAATTCTCACTCAGCACGGGCATCCTATGGCATACCATAGTGAGACACTCTCTGATACTATCCAAAAATACCCCACCTATGACAAGGAAATGTATTCCATTATATAATCTTGTCGTCAATGGAAACATTACATCATGGGGAAAGAGATGATCATACACACTCATCACAAGCCTTTGTAGTTCATACAGACACAGGGGAAATTGCAGAAAGACCTCCATCAGAAGTGGTCCACCTACCTGCAACAGTTCCATATCAACATAAAGTATAAGACAAATATCTCCAATCGTGTCGCTTACTGCCTCAGTCGGCCTCTTGTGGCTGCACTCAACACTGTGCTCCAATCCTGTGGACATGAAGCATCGAAGTGGCCCCAAATTTATCCGAAAGATATGGACTTCGATGTGCCACATTTAAAATCGATATGTTCTTGTCGTAGACCCTATATTCCTATTGGAATGTGACACATGTCACCCTTGGCCCTTCTACGTGTCAGCCCCTAGTACATTCTCACCTAGCCAAAGTGGTTGGTGAAGTGACCGGAATTTCGGGAGTCTGAGACTTTGGGACTCTGAATGATTTGGGGTGTAGCATAATAGAGGGACCCAAAGGGACCAAAGGCCAGAACCACGTGGCAGTCTTATAGGACTTTGGGAGTTTGAGACTTCGAAATATCTCATGTGTAGACAGTAAGGAGGTGTCAGCGCCAAAGCGCTGAAGTGTCGAAGTTTCCTACTGGCCTGTGTGTTGGGTGCCTATGTGTTAGATGAAGGTTGAGTCCAGTTGTGTAATTGGATGGTGGATGGACTTCCATTGCAGATGAAGAAACATGGAGATAATACGTGTGATGTGGATTCACATGGATTCCACGTGGCCCTCAACCAATGAATGACTGAAGAACTTTGGGAAGCCATAAATTGCAACCCAAAGCTCGGATTCGAGCCTGGTAGTAGTCATTAGAATGCTACGGGTAAGTAGAAGAGGATAAAGACCTCAGACAGAGGATTTGATATGTTAATGAGAGCGAAATTTTGATGCCCCATCCCTAAGAAAGTTACTCAAGGGTCGGGTGTGTTATAGTATTCCTCTTGGCATGACCATAATCACTGCTTTTGTGCTTCTGCACACCTCGATCATTATCCCGTTGTAAATCACAGATCTATATGTCATAATAAGTTCTGCACTTTCACTAGAGTAGCATACCAGCCTTCGTTGGAATAACATACCAACCTACACTGGGGTAATATACCAGCCTGTGTAGGAGTAACATACCAACCTATGATGGGGTAGCATACCAGCCTACATTGGAGTACCAACCTACGATGGGGTAGCATACCATCCTGCATTGGGATTACCAACCTACATTGGGGTAGTGTACCAACCTGCGCTGGGGTTACCAATCTGTGCTGGGGTAGCATATTAGCTTGCATTGGGGTTGCCAAACTACACTGGGGTAGCATTCCATCTTGTGTTGGGGTTACCAAACTATGCTGGGGTAGCGTACCAACTTGCATTGGGGTTACCAACTTACGCTGGGGTAGTGTACCAACCTGCATTGGGGTTACAAACCTACGCTGGAGTAGATCCCCCTACTGGGGATATCATCACTTCCCTCTACTAGGGAACACATCAGAACACATCACTTCCCTCTACTGGGGAACACATCACTCCCACTATTGGGGATCACATCACTCCCTCTCATGAGGGAAAATCCTTATGGACCACACCAAGCTTTTCCCTGATAGAGGCTTGGTCAACATATCTGCTACCTATTTGTCGGTAACAATATATTGGAGCAATTGTCTCGTCATAGTATTATCCCTCTTGCTGGAGGAATCCTATGGACACAAATCAGACTTTGTACATCTCTATGCTATTTATCTGCAACATGCTTTATCTTGTAGATCAACTTGGAAGTCACCACTTACTTCCCTTTTGGTCTCGGGACCAATTAAAGGATATGTATCCCAGTCCTTCTGATTGGCTTCCTCCTTGGTCACTGTAGCAAAGTATAATGAAGAAAGGGAATATTCCCATAAGATATCATATCTCCTCGAAGCCTCTGAAGCTTCAATATATCCTTCTCAAGCCATGGCATCTTTCTGTTAGTTCTGGAAGACGTCTCTCTCTTCCATCTAAATCCAAAAGTCTCTGAGTCTCCATTCTCCCTATGAAGCTTGACTCCCTCTGAGTCTGTATAATATTCAGATCCATATGCTCCTCATGATATGGCTCATCAATGTTGTATCCTGCAAAGTTTCATGGGACCACGCTGGTCTCTTCTTGGTTACTGCAACGATTCTGGGTAGGCCCTTCTGGCTCTACTAACTCTTTCAGATGATCTAAAGAGTGATCAACTGCACTATATGGATTTGTTCGGTCATCTTTGGAGCCTTCTACTCCTTACAATCAATCTCAATATGAGATACTCACAAAATTACCCTTCTTCATCTTCTTCTTCTTTGGTACATGGATGTATATGGTCGTGTATACAACTTCTTATCTGGATATCCTACTCCATGTCTCAAACTAGATACCATCTAATATGTTGTCTCCTACAACCATCACTATAGCTTCCCTCAGAGTTATCACATGTGACCTGCCCAAACAAAGACAACAAAGGGAAAAACAATAGACAATAATAATACTCTTATAATAATAAAAACAAGAATAAGAACAATAATCATAGTAGCTCCTTCTCAGAACTATTGCTTGTGACCTACCTAGAACAAGAACCAAAATAAAAATACAATAATAATAAATATCTCCTAGAGGAGATGTTATATCATCTTGCAAGCATTTATATCAATAGTACTCATATGCTTCCAAGCATTCATTGTATTGAGTAGTAATAGAACCTTTCAAGGATTGTTGTCACAACTAGTAATGTAGCAATTATCAAACTTGATATGTGTAAATTGGAAACTTATTAATTTAATCAAACTTGGAACTTGAAGTCTTATCTTCAAGAACTAATGTTGTTGATTTTCTTCCGAGTCTCCTTCGCTCAAGATGACAAGTATTCTCTTCAACCTGTCCCCTGTACTTAAGACAATATGCTTTCTAGACAGAAATTTGAGTCAGAGAATATAGTACAAATAAACTCTAAAGTCTCAACCTTAATCAATCTAATACTTTGACTAAAGTTAGTTTCTAACTTTAACTTTGAACATAGGTTAGTATGATAACCATAAATTCAATAGATCAAAATACAACTAGATGTTAATAAGGTCACAATAATGACATAACAACTAGAGGCATATGAAAACAATCAAACCCGGAGTGCATTATTCCTCTGAATGTGTTTGATATGAGATCCCTCTTGATCTATGATTGTTGCTTGGACTAGGGATCCATTCTCTTGTAATCACACTTAAAATAGTGATAAATTTTAAACATATCTAAGTACATACCTCAGGCAAAAGTGATAGGCAGTGGCAAACAATGGAACCATCTGGTAGCAGACACAAGTAATGACAAACCCTAAAAATTCAAAGTTCTCCAACTTGCAATCTAAAGGTAACTGGAGATGCGCTAGGGTAAGGCGCACTAGAACAACCAAATATTACTCCCAACATTTAACAGAAAATTTATTGCAACTAGTACTGCAACCGGTGCTGCAATTGGTACTGCAACTGGTGCTGCAACTGGAACTGCAACTGGTGCTGCAAATGCTACTGCAATTGGTGTTGCAATTGGTACTGTGAATGGTGTTGCAACTGGCACTACAACTGGCACTGCAACTGGTGCTAGAACTGGCATGAAGGAATTGGCACTGCAAACCTAGGGTTTTTATGAGGAAACCCTAATATATCAACTTCAAAAATTTTCATATCTGATCCAAGGAAGAGATGCACCCTACTTAGGAGACCTTCTTAGTGATTTCAGTAAGTTCTCAACGAGCTTGCCAATGGGGGAAACTGAGGATCTTCCTTCCAATGGTTACATTGTTACGGAGGAAACCAACTCTGATACCATGTTGAAATTTTGGTATACTCGTTTAACCATAGAAAATGTCACATCATTGTCACCCAACCATAGGCATTTACATATGCCACCCCCCAACACACTAACCTTTACTTAGAATAATTCCATCAAGCCTATTCCATAACCAACAGATAAACCCCAGTTGCTAAGTGCAACAAAAACTCAAGACAAGTAGAGTGTTCCTTCTCCAAGGGTAGTGCACAAGAGAGAGAGAGAGAGTATCCATATTCACATAACAAGTACCATACACAACTGCAACAACTGCAACTACACTACTCTCTCTCTCAAACTTGTGCCATACTTAGCAAGAATATCACCAAGAAAAGCACCAAGAATATCACCAAGAAAATCACCAAGAGAGAGACCAAGACCAAGAGATGACCATGTTCCCTTATTCCTCCTTGTAGTTGCATTTGCAGCTACAAATGCATCTCTCCATAAGACTTCCACACTAACTAGGTGTACAAATGAGCTAAAAATTCCTCTATTTATATTAATTTGACCAGTGACTTTTCTGGCTAGGCCAACCTGATTTTCTGGTAATTATATTTTCTATTTATATTTTTTCTGTGGAGCCAACTTGTATTTATGGAATACAATATTCTAATATTATTTATTCTGCTAGGCCAACTTGTCTTCTAGGGTTTCCACACATCTGTTTAATGGTTCACTTGCTTCTGGAATATTCTATTCTAAGTCATAGGTTACATGTGGAGGTTAATAACTCTCGTAGCTACCAAAACATCAATAGTTAGGGCATCCTTGGATTTCATCTACCGAGTCTCCTCAAGCATAAATCAGATCCTAGTAATGATGCAAGGGTTCTTCCATAATTTCATGCCCCATAATTTTTTGTTCTTTCTTTTACATTTGTTCTAAGAGATCATCATCCAGGCCATTTAAAGGCAAATGTTATTAAAGTTCACAGTTCGTTATCATGTGATGGATAATCACAAATTATTTATTATGCATAATTAATTTATTTGTATGTGCACATAATTATGCACCGACAATCAACATTATACCTATATTGACCAATTAAACAGAACCATGAGACAATTAAAAAATGAGGTGCCCAGGTTTAAGAGAAATGGATAAATAATGACACGACCACATCAACATGACCAAGGACTAGGTGTTGTCTGATTTTAAATCAAATGTCCCTCCAGTAGTCGTGGCCTCTAGGGAAAGACTATCCCTAGAGGGAACACCAAGTGGATCATATCAAAACATGAGTTTCCATGACACTCCACCCCAACACTTTCATTCCTCTATTCCTAACTTCAATTTCGACTTTTCCTTCAATATGCTTCTTCTTCACTTTCCCCTACACCCTTTTCCACTTAAAACTGTTTTTTCCTCGGGATGAACAATGGAGTATTTCCAGCTCCCATCTTCCCTATCCTACCTACACCTATCTTTCATTTCCTTCACTTTCCCATCCAACCTCTGTCCCAACTCCATGCACTTCCCCTTCCACATTTTTTCCCCTTTGGGGTGGAAGGTGGAGGTAATATTCACTTCATTGATCTCGCTTCATCCTCTACCCCTCATCCTTCTTCCCATCCATTCCCCATATTCCATCCACTTGAGTGGAGGCCAAATACCTAACCTTGTTTCCAAGTCATATGTTATGATCCAACACATTAAAAATGATAAGAAGTCAATGAATCTAGTCCACTTTGAGGGGGAGACCTCCTTTTACAATATATCCAATTCAAATGAAATATGAGATGTGATAAGATGATCCTAATACTAGGTCTCCTTGGCATATATTAGAATACAAAGGGTACAATCATAATGAAAGGGTGCAATAAGGGGTTCTAGTCGACATACAAATATAACACTAGAAATGTAATAATTCAATATCTAGGACTTCGTAAGGGGTTTTATACATAACCTATGGCTTTGTCTAGGGATTAACATGCCCCTCCCCTTCAAACAAGTGTTTTCCTCAACACTTGACTAACCACATATGTTTGTATGAAAAATGCATACTCCCATGTC
Source organism: Picea sitchensis (assembly GCA_010110895.2). Classification (NCBI taxonomy): domain Eukaryota; kingdom Viridiplantae; phylum Streptophyta; class Pinopsida; order Pinales; family Pinaceae; genus Picea; species Picea sitchensis. Next base: position 22,249 of record SNQJ01S0026431.1, on the reverse strand, counting down.
GCCTCTTCCACTGGTATGTTCTTCTATTTGACTATGTACTCAGTAATTGTTCGATTTCTCAATTGCTTAATCCTAGTTTCAAGGATTGTTTCCGGTTCTAGTATGATTTTCCCTTCTTCACCAATCTCTAGTAAAATTGTTTGGACTGGGATCTTGTTTTCAATTACCTTCTTTAAGCAAGAAACATGGAAGACTGGATGTACACGTGAATATGGAGGCAATTCCAATTCGTAAGCCATACTTCCAATCCTTTGCAAAACCTTATAGGGGAAATAATATTTTGGTGCTAATTTATTTTCCTTGTTTTGTTGCTTGAGGGACATCTGTTTGTATGGTTTTAGCCTTAAAAATACCCAATCCCCCACTTCAAATTCCCTTTCACTATGATGTTGATATGCTTTTTATTTCATCTTATTTTGTGCCATAACCAAGTTGTCCTTCAATAGTTTGAGAACCTATTGTTGGTGCTTTATGTGGTCGTACAATTCTTGAACATTTGCAGTCCATTTCAAGGGTGATGTGATGAATAGAGGATTATATTAATAGATGAGGATTGAGATGCTTCTGATCTAGGAGATGTAGCAAGCTTCTTTCCTTTGTCAACCTGGGGGCCATTGGGAGGCACTTTGAAATTTTTAGGTGGTTAATGGGCCATGGAGGTTGTTGATGAAACATGTGGTACTAAATGCAGAGGAGGGGGAGGAGGCAGAGGATTATCAATCCATTGAGCAATACCAGAGGGAGGGTTTACATGCTTGATGCCCCAACCATCGTTGGATGGTTGGACAATGGCTCAGGAAAATCTGCAATGTTTGGATGTGGTTGTAGGGGAGAATTAGGAGTTGAAAGATGAGGCAATGCAAGCTCCCCACCAAGGTTCATACAACCAGTTTATACTAGCTGATTAAATTATTCAGAATCTGCATCAAAGTGTATGGAAAACCTCATTCTCTTGTGTCTCCCTTGTTGCAAAAATTCATTTGACAATCTTCCCCTTCTACCTATATTCCTTCTATTCCCACCTATGTTACTTTCCATGTTGCCTCTGCTAAATAAACTTATCTAAAAGTGTTTCCATTTAAAACAATTAAAAATATTCACAGTAAGATAATCATTCATTACAAAATTTGTTAAATATGGTTTAGTTAGGCTCTGTCTAATAGCATAGAAAATCAATTAGAAGAGGAAAAATGAAAAGGGAGAAAACCCAAACTCATACTCTTCATTATGAATTCCTTTTGTTGATAATTATTTCAATGCATCTTGTATACTAACAAGTCAATGTATTTAGAAACATGGACAAGAAAAATATGACAAATACATCGAATGAAATTATGAATGGTTCAGATAAATTATGTTGGAAATATACTTATGAAAGTGATTAAAATGAGGGGTTAATATGTAAAAGTTCATGTAAAACCATTTTTGACTCTATCCTTTACTTCCCTTTACATACTTTTCTTTACTTGTATATATGGTAAAAAATATACCTAGTTCCTATATGAATACCTACATCATGCAAGAAGTCAACTTAATGACTCATATTTTGAGAAATTTCAAGTAAACCATTCATGCTATCCCTTATGTCATCTACATGCATCAACTGTTATGTATCATCGACCCATGTTCATCACCCATTCTCCTGGAGAATGGGTGATGAACATGGGTCGATGATACATAACAGTTGATGCATGTAGATGACATAAGGGATAGCATGAATGGTTTACTTGAAATTTCTCAAAACATGTGATAACTCACAATTTGAAAAACAAATTGGTGGGTTTTAGACACATATGTATTATGAACAGAGTAAGTTGCCATACGATGAACACTATGATGGAGAACCAATATAAAATGTCAAATTACATAGTATACAATGAAAATTTGACCAGAACTGGAAAGGTTATTTTCTTTTAAATGACCATATTGATAATGGGTAATGAGATTTCAACCTTGAGCAAAGGAATAACACATTTCTAGTTATTATTATATCAATGGAAGCAAACAAATTTGGGCGAAAAAAACCCATATGAGTTGGGATGCAACAAAAGTAAACATGGGTGTGATATAACTCTATTTTCAAATCTCTATAAACTTCTTTGAGCCAGAACCCAAGTCACATTTCATAATCTTGATGATGGGCTTGAACAATTTCAACTCAACTTGATATTTTAAAAACAAAAAAATTGGTAGTAAAACTATTCAAGAACAGAGAAATTGTTGGATTACTGAGAGGGGGTGTGAATCAGTATTAGATAAATTCAATCCTTTTTAACCACAAAATTCAAGTGTTATATCAATGTAGCATTATCATCCAATAGTTGTAGAGTAAATAAACAATGAACAAATGAGCAATCATACACATACACAGTACACCAATTTTTTTACGTGGAAACCCAAAGCAAGAGAAAACCACATAATGCTTTTTATTATATGTATTTAAGAATTACATTCATTGGAAGCACCAACTTCCTTTGTTTTCTAGCTGCAACTGGAAGGAGGCTCCAACCCCCTAGTTTCTCAGG
>SNQJ01S0026430.1:71615-84178 GCA_010110895.2 Picea sitchensis | reverse complement strand
GTAATATGTCCCTTTCCCATAAAGCTAATGTCACTTTATTACATAACTCCTTGATCATATGTATAGATTAACTGTTGAATATATTGAGTTGTCTTCACTTCGATTGGTTTATACTGTTGTGGTCTTGAGGACACAAGAGCATTGGAGCGAAGATGGAACAACAAAGACCCAAGGAAGCGATCATAAGGTATGTTCATGATTCTTGCCTCCTAGTTCATCCAACAGTCTAAATCTAGGGAAAGATTATTATTCTGTCATGTTTTGTTCTAGATCCAGGTGGATCTAGGGAGATCGGTTTGTGTCTGCACTTACGGATTAATATGAAAACATAGGTTGACACCTAGAGACAATGAGGAGGTCAAAAAGCAAGTCCAAGAGTTTCTAGATAAAGGGTTAGTCAAAGAAAGCCTAAGCCCATGCGCAGTACCAACTGTGTTAAGTCCAAAGAAGGATGGAGGATGGAGAATGTGTACAGATTCCAGAGCCATCAACAAGATAACCATTAGATACAGATTTCCTTTACCAAGGATGGATAATTTGATGGACTGTTTGAGTGGAGCAAGCTGTTTTTCCAAGGTAGACTTGAATAGCGGATATCATCAAATAAGAATGAGGGAGAGAGATGAATGGAAAACAACATTCAAGACAAATGAAGGATTGTTTGAATGGTTGGTCATGCTGTTTGGGTTGACAAATGCACCAAGCACATTTATGAGGTTGATGAATGAAGTATTGAAAGACTTCATCGGAAAATTTTTCATAGTATATCTGGATGACATACTAATCTTCAGTAAGACAAAGGAAGAACACTTAAGACATGTAACATCAGTGATGGAAAGGTTGCAGTAAGAGAAGTTGCTGATAAATTTGAAGAAGAGTTATTTTATGAAGAAGGAGTTCATATATTTGGGTTTTGTGATCTCTTCGAATGAATTGAAGATGGATCCAGAAAAAGTGAGAGCAATCAAAGAATGGCCGTCTCCGAGCAACATATTTGAGGTAAGAAGTTTTCATGGGTTACAAGTTTCTATAGAAAGTTTATCTGAAATTTCAGTGGAATATGTGCACCCACGTTGGAAACTGTGAAGAAGAAACACAAGTCCTTCAATTGGACAGAGGAATCTAAAAAAACTTTCAATGTGTTGAAGGATAAAATCACAGAGTAGCCAATTTTGGAAAAACATTTCAGGTGAGATGTGACACAAGTGGATTAGCTATTGGAGCAGTCTTGAGTTAGGATAATAGGTCAGTTGCTTATTTCAGTGAGAAGATAAATGGTGCCAAGAAAAATTATTCCACACATGACAAGGAATTTTATGCTATGATTCAAGCTTTGAAAAAATGTAGACACTATCTAATTCCTAAATAATTTGTCTTGTACAGTGATAATCAAGCTTTGCAATTTATTACTAGGAAAGAAAAGTTGAATCAAAAACATGCAAAATGGGTAGAATTTATGCAGAATTTTACTTTTGTTATTAAACACATTGTTGGAACTACTAACAAAGTTGCAGATGCTTTGAGAAGAAGGAGTTTGATTGTACATGAATTATAGGTGGAGACCTCGGGGTTCGAACACCTCAAGGAGATGTATCAAGAAGATGCATATTTCAAAGAAGTTTATGAGGCATGCAAGACTACTTTATTGGGAGACAGAAGCCCATGGATTGAATATTTGATCCAGGATGGATTACTGTTCAAAGGAAGCCAATTATGCATTACAAAATGTTCAATGAGAGACAACCTACTGAAAGAGAAACACAGTGGAGGTTTAGTTGGACATTTTGGTCATGATAAGACATTTGCACAGTTGAACAATTCATATTATTGGCCGAGCATGAGATCAGAAGTGAAGAATTTTGTGAACAAATGAATAATTTGTTAGTATGCAAAGGGAAGACAACAAAATACTGGTTTGTATCAGCCATTACCAATTCCAGAGAGGCCATGGGATGCAATCAATATGGATTTTGTTTTGGGATTGCCTAGAACTCAAAAGGGGAGTGATTCCATATTTGTTGTGGTGGAAAGATTCTAAAAAATGGCACATTTCATACCATGTCAGAAGACAAGCGATACCACACACATCGCCAATTTTTTTTTCCAGAGAAGTAGTGAGACTACAGGGATTGTCGAGGAGCATAGTTTTAGACAGAGACACCAAATTTGTAGGACACTTTTGGAGGACTTTGTGGAAGAGACTGGGAACGAACTTATCATTTAGTTCAACATATCACACTTAGACAGATGGATAGACTGAAGTTGTAAACATTAGTCTGGGAAACTTATTAAGAAGTTTAGTCACTGAGCAAGGGCGACAATGGGATCAAATTATGGCACAAGAAAAAATTGCATTCAACAATTCAGTGAACAGAAGTACGGGAAAAATTCCATTTGAAATTGTGTATGGTTTACAACCAAGAGGGATTACAAAGTTGAGATATTTAAATCAAGATGAGTTCATAAGTGCTGGAGGAAATGATTTTGCAACAGGAATGCAAAAACTCCATAACAGAGTTAGAGAACAACTACAGGACAACAACCAAAAATACAAGAGTAGAGTTGATCAAAAGAGGAGATAAGTTCAATTCGAAGTTGGAGATGAAGTTTTAGCTCATTTGAGAAATGAGAGGTTTCCAAGGGGAACATATAACAAATTAAAAATGAAGAAGATAGGACCATGCATGATTCTCAGAAAATTCGCAGCCAATGCTTATGAGATTGGGTTTCCAGACAATGTTGGGATATCACTGATATTCAATGTTGTAGACATGTATCCTTACAGGAGAGATGAAGCAGGAGAATCAAATAATCAGAAAGAAATTCAACGGGAAGAGCAATTGCCCATTGAAAAAAAACCTCAGATGGAAAAAATTATTGAACAAAGGGATGGAAAGAAAACTAGGAGGAAGACATATCCTGAATACTTAGTGAAGTGGAAAGATCATCCAATGGAAGATGGAAGTTGGGTCATAGAACCTAATATTTTGAAACATGGAAAGACAGTGCAAGAGCTCATGGACAGGAGTCCATTAATTTTTTTAGCCAGAGGAGTATGATGCAGGAGCATCGCCTTCAAAGACGAAAACACACATGTGGAGGCAAACATAAGACATCTAAGCAATGACAGGATTTCAAATCGAGCATTTAACTCATAATTTAATGAGTTGTTGAGATATTTTTGTAACAAACATTTTATATTGTAACTTGTTTGTAAAGTTTGAAGGACTGTAAGAACTGCAGATATGGAGTGTCGACTCTATCTAGCAGTAACTAGTAGTTATTGTGGTAGGACAAAGTAGGTAGAAGCTTTGAATTGATAGGATAGACTTCAGATAGGATGAGAGAGCTTGTGGAGTGGTCCTTAGATAGATAATTCTCAGTATTGTATTAAAACATATTAGAACAGATCAGAACATAATGGATGAGACAGAATAGAGAGATCAATAGAGCATAGTAGAATAGTAGAAACACTATGTATTTTGTTTTTGATGAATGAATAGAGCAGATATAAATTGTCCCAAATCCTTGGACTAGGTTTATCTCATATAGGATTGAATGAATGTTGATTTCTGTGTGTATGATTTAGTTTATTTCATTCATGCATGATTGTTTGAGAGATTGACTGTATGAGTTCGTGACGAAGCTGACTGAGTCTCAATTGTTTCTCTTATGATATTTGTATGCAAGGTGTGCATCTCGAACACAAGGAGTGCGTTGACTGAGTCTCGGATTGACTCAAAGAATTTCAGAGAGAATCTTAGAAACTTAGATCCAGGTGTAGGGTGTGCACAATGTCAAGAAGCCAACAAGCTTCGAAGAACCAGCGCAGAGGAAAACTAGGTGGGCGAGAAGTATTTTCCTCTTAAGAAAATCCTTCAAACTGAGTTATTCGAAATCCCAAGAATGCAAGGTGTGCATGGGAGTTCGAAATCCTTTCAAAGGATAAATCTAAGGAGGAATAGCACTTTCCACAAGTGTTAGGGAGATCCAAGAGTTGGAATCGCAAGAGAAATGAAGATTGAGGTTCTGAACTCCGAGAAATCTTCTAAGTTTGAGAAAAGGCAAAAGCTCAGGAGGGAGAGCACAATAGTCGTAGATCAGTTGTGAAGGAACAGATCTGGGTCATCGAACCCCACGTCCATACACTCAGAGAAGCGAGTGCAGGTGGAGAAAATATCTCATCCGTCAAATCTGATAAAATGGATCAACAACCATTGATCTAAAGGCAAGGTTTGCACATCTTAACCTTTGGAAGACAGGAGCCAAAGACTAGACGATCTGGGAGCCATAACAATCCTAACCATTCATCAAGGAGGACATGTGGCGAGCACTCGACGTTTCACTGACTCGTGACTTGAATAAGTCAAACCTGAAAGTCGGAAGGGTTGGCGAGGTGAAAAATCGCGAAAGAATCATAGCCATTGTCTATCCCGATGTCATCAGAACCGTCTATTTTGGAGGGACGCATGGAGAGCGCTCAACATTTCGCTGACTCGCTGGAGGGAAAAGTCAAAGGGGGAAGTAGCGTGAACTCATGACACGCGAAGTTTCGACGCGATCAGAAGGTTTAGCCTCAGTTTATAACCAGAGGTCATATGGCGGAAGTAAAGGGAGGATCTAGCATGAGCTAAGCCCCTGTCATAGCTCGGGACTCAAGAGTTTGAAGAACAAGGAGTCAATTTCTTCATATTTCTGACACGCAAAATCAGACACGCCTTTTTGGGCTTAGCTAGTGGTCACAGGTGGTGGTCACGTGAGTAGAGGGAGCTAACAATGTTAATCCCTCAGAAGTTGGAGGAGTTGGGGCGCTTTGCATCAAAAATTCTGAAGTCGTGAAGTGTGACGCACCATTTAGGCTAAGCCTGTGGTCATGAGAATGGTCATGTGAGCGGAGGGAGCTAACATTCGTTAATCCATTTTCAGAGCTTGAGAGTTGAGGAGTCAAGGGTGGCTCATACGTCAAAGTCCCGACACGTGAAGTTCTAAAACACTTCTTGGGTAGGTGCACGGTCACAACCCGTGATCGCATGGAGTAGAGGCTCACACCGGATGCTGGTACATGCATGCAGAGTTTCATAGTCAGACTTGTGGATTTGTTCATGGGATTTCCAGTAGGGAATCAAGGAGTTGCTTCAACTCGATAGAGAGAAGAACGGTCCAGTGACCGGGAGGTCGACAGACCCTGCTGAGGTAGGGGGGTTGCACCAAGTGGTCAAAAAATGGAAATGCAAATGAATATGAAATGAAAATTTATATTAAACAAGGGTTTAATTTATATTCATCCCTTTCTTCTACCTGTTTTTTGGACGTAGAAAGAAATTCAGAAAAGGAAGGTCCACTCAAAGGGGAATTTCCATGGCCTACTTCTTTCTCTAGCTGAACTTACCTAAGCTAGCTCTACTTTCATGCATGTAATCCTCACAATCGTAAGACTAAACGAACCCAAGCTAGCCTAAAATAAAATCCATCTAAATGAAGCATAATGGCACAATGAAAACCAATACAATCATTGTGTTTTTAGTAAAATTTGCACTCTATTTGTACAAAATATAATTGACATATATATTGAATTGATTAAATTACATACCTAGGACCCATGTTTGTAGTTGGTACAAGGAATATTTATAGGCATGGAAATGGATACTTCCATGAGTTTAAAATTCAAACATAAATTCCTCAGCCTTATGTCATACTCATTGCATGCTTCAAAATCCGTAGATGCAACTAGTTCATAGTATTATTGCAGTCATACTAAATTATTTTCTTATGTCAACTGATAGAAGATCAATTTAATTTTCATCAAATATGATTTTCAATGCTAAGTTCCAACTCCTCTCCAGTTAGGTTGGTAGGGAAATAAATAATAACACATAGTCCATATACGATGTTAACAATTATACTAACCCTACATCTACAATAGACTGAGACTTCTGCTGGAAATGAATTCAATTGCATGAAGTCAAGGGAAGCAAGGGCTAGAAAAATAGGTAGCTCTAGGTCTATTTTATTCTAGGTTTGAATGATTCAATCCCTTATTATATAGTTTTAATTAATTGCTTCTTCTTCTTTTACCAGATACCCACTTGTATATTATGAATGATAAAATATTGAATAGGCAAGCTAGGAAGCCTTGATCAATTATTAAGGAACATATCTATCAATTTTTAGCAAGAGTATGTTTTAGTGTCTCAACCCTTTTAATTGGCACTCCAATTTTCTAAGGAAGTGACATGTCCAACACAAGTAATTTGTATCCACACAATTCAAAACCCTCACCAATGAATGTGGCTACCATGAGTGATTTATACCCACATTCATTTCAAAACCATTAGGGGTGAATGTGGGAACCTTGGTAGTGGGAAAATAAATTGCAATGTTACAAACTAACACATTAGTAACATTTCAAAGCACTTGAAATGATTAGAAAACTTATTACACTTTCAAGAGAAGCCAAATCCAAATCCATGACAATGTGATTCTCTTTGGGAATTCCTAATAGTTTGGGTCATACTCTCTTCCTTAAGGAAATCTCCACATTCCATAATAATACACCATTCCCCACTTTCTCCAAGAGCTTTGGTACTAGCAAGCCCTAAATTAGAGGATGCAATTGTTATGATAACATTACCCTTTCTATCTATATTTTTTCTTGCTATAGTTTCCCTTATTTCCATTAGTGTATGCCCTTAGGTGAGGAGAATCTCATTCCTAAAGTGACCCTAGCTTAGCATGAAAATTACCCATGGAGAAAGTTAGCCATTTGGGTATCTGCATTACAAACAAAATAATCAAACAAGTAATCAACATAGATAATAAAATTCATTGCTTAGCTATGACCACAATGTGTGCATTATGTACCTCATATATGAATATAAAATCACATACAATATATCCAATAATACGATAGAAATGCTCCACACTTTATTAATAACAAAACCCTTAAGGAAGGGAAACACCTTACAATTAATCCTTTTATGGAAGGAATCCACTCCTATTCACTTGCCTCTTTGAGGGGGAAGCCTCCTAATGAGCCAAGCTCCAAATACAATAAACTCCACCCATCTCATAAGGATGACTCCATCCTTACTTATAATTAATCAAGATAACCCTAATCATAATATCCTCCTAACTACCTAGTGTACCTTATTTATTGATGCCCCATTACATTTATTCAATATGAACTACCATAGTGGGCATTATTTAATAATATAGTGGACCTATTCCACCTTACGTTGAATTCCCTCCACTATTATTACTCTTCCATGGGCCCTTTGATCCCCCATTACACCCCTAGAGAGAATCCCAACATTCCACTCCCCTTAGAAAAGTGTTTCCCTCAATGCTTATTGTGAGGAGGTACAAGCATAAACCAGGGCCCCATGGATGAGTATTGACTACAATGCTAAAATAAGCTAGAGAACCAAGGTCCCATGTATAAGTGCTAACCAACCCGTTGAAGTAGTCCAATAAGCTCCACCATAAACCTAGGTCCTATGTATGAGTGCTCACTTGACACCCAACTGAAAACTCTTTCTCTCCATGAATGGCCAAGTAGTGTGATTCAAATTTCCACCAATTAATGTGGATTCAGATAAAAAAAATCCTCGAAAATATCTTCCATATAGTTATAAAGGGTTGAGGATAGATCTAGAAGGTATAATAGCATTGTGACGCAGACCGCACCCTCTGCCTTGGTAAAAGGCCTCTGCGCTGACCTCCCAGTCTTACAGATCGTTCAAATTCCTCCTTCGAGCCAAAGTGGCTCTTTGATACCTCCTCAGAATCTCTAATAAAATTGACCCACAGGTCTTTTCTGCGCCTCGCAGCCTCTAGGACCGATCGTTGTTCTCTTCACGACAGAAAAAATGGAAAATCGGGTTTCGACGTTTCACAATCCCTGATGTCATAAACCTTTGCCTTCCCAATTCCCCGATCTCCGAATGTCTGATTCGCTGAAATGCCCTTTTCGGCGACTAGCCCTAAGGGCTAAGTCTTGGCCTACACGACCTTCCCCTATATGACCGCAGTCCGTTTCGTGGTTTCGGGCTTTCAAATGCCAAAACGCATTTGTCCTCAGGACTCCTGATCCTCCGAATCCTGATTTCCCGATATGAATTCCTTTCATCATTAGTCCCCTGGGCTATATTCTAGTCCCTATGACCACCATCTCATAGGACCACGGCTCTATGTCTCTCGGGACTTAACCTCGCAAGAGCCCTTCTCACCTTAGCCCCATCTGGCTACACTATAGTCCATGTGACCAGTCCACATAAGACCGCAGTCTTATCTCTTTTGGGATTTCCTTATCCGAAAGTTCGACCTCCTATCCCCTGGACTCCCGAAATACCAACTTCTGATTTCCCGAAATGCCTTTCCTTTTAGGTTTTTTCCCAAAAACCTCGATTGTTGCCACGCGTCCTCCTATGATTGATGGTCCTCGTCACTTCGCTATTTCAAGCTTTCGAACACTGAAATGCCTATGGGTCCTTACCCTCGAAACTCTCAAAGTTCTGAACTCCGAAATGCTGATGGCTCCCGATCTCCGCCATGTGTCCCAACTGATGGACGACTCAGATATGTTTTGGAGTTTTCACCGTGGAGATTCCCAATCCCCTGTCATCGAGACTTCCGATATCCCGATTTCTGAAATCCCGAGTCTCTGCCACGTGTTCTCCAACCGATGGATAGTCCAGATCAAATCTCGGGACTTCACCAGATGTGAAGTTAAAAGCGCTCACCGATGTGAGTCCTGGTGTCTGGATATCCGAATTGGATGATCGCGTGACACGCGTCCTTCCTCAGACGGATGACTTAGATCAAATTCGTTGTTTCGGGACTTTTGATGTCGAGTGTCCTGACTTCTCGTCCTCAGGACCTCCAATATCCCAATCGCCGATATCCTGATGCGCCAATGCCTTTCAGGACTTTCACTCTCCTACTCATGAAGTTAAACCTCGTGCAACTCCTGTCAGATCCAACAGCTGACGGGTAATTGGACCTAGATTCGACGGTCCAGATCATTTCTTCTGTGCACTCCTCTTGCTCCTTCCTGGACGTGGGAAAGACCAACGGTCCAGATCTCCTTCCCAGTCTGATCAGACGGCCGCTATGCCTCCTCCTGAGTTTCAATGATTTCTTCCGGGACTTGGAAGAATTTCCAAAAGCCAAAGGCCTCCACCATTTTCTCCCTTTCTTCTCTGCAAACTCTTCGACTTGAGTCCTCCCGTGCGTATATGAAAATGATATCCCTCCTGAGATTTGGGAACTCTGAACTCTTCAAAGAGTTCTGTGGTTTCTGCACTCCTTGCAGTTACACTCTGTGCACCTAAAGCACTACTCCTCCTGAGATTTTATCTTTGAACCCTTGAAGGATTCGTTACTCCTGTGCTCCTACAGGGTCTCTGCGCTCACAAAGAACTATCCATCCTGAGATTTCCTGTAGCTTCGACCTCTAAGGAAACTCGTCCTTTTTCCTTTCTCCCTCAAATGGAGAATTGGGATGCCCTCCTGGCACTCCTTTTCTCAAGCAACCTCTTACTGAGTCTTTTAGGGTGTTCAACAACCCTGCGAAGATCCCTCTCCTTGGACTCTTCTTCCAGAATACAGAACTCAACAGAGTTCTCTTCTTGTGACTGTCTGCCCACTATCTCAATGCCCTCCTGGAAGAGTTATACATAACTCACAACAGAGTTCTTCTGTGCACTTCTTACACCTGCTCAATGCCCTCCTGGCAGATCTTCACATAACTCCTCAGAGCTTTTGTATGCAACTGTGTTCTCCCTACACAGCCTTGCCTCCTGAGGTATTCAGTAACCTCACAAGTCTTTCTTCCGAGTTGTTGATTTCAACTTTTGTGCCCACCTGGCACGCCTCTGTCTGACTCCGCAGAGTTCAGAAATGCACCCTCTATGCACGGATATCAGAACCCGCAGCGTTCTGTCACACCCTCCTGGTGTGAAGCCTCAAATACCTCTCAAGCTTGAAGCCAAAACAACTCCTACAAATGCATAAACATAACATACATTCACAACATATATTCATATCATGTAAAGAACACTCATAGACATTCATTTAACACAAAAGTGTGCAGGAAAAGCTGTTGTTTATATATTAAATAGAAAATTCCTGTTTGTACAAGGTGTTTCTGAGCACGACCTGTAAAAAGGTCTCGGCTCCTTCTCTTCTGCTCTCTCCTCGCAGAACCTTCTCATTCTAATAACTCTTCCTTTCTTTTTTCCTCTCTCTCCCCACTCTCAAAATGAGATCCCCATTGATCTTTTACATGAGGGGGATCTTAGAGCGCTTCCCTCCAACCTACCTACCCTATTCAATTACATTGAATGGGCTGTCTAGTCCACCATTTGGATCTAGATCTCAGCCTTACAAACATTAAAGGACTACCTACTCTAATGCCTGCACAAAGGCACGGCTCCATGGCTCAACAGCCTACAACATTAATTACATTCAAATTCAAAAATGAAGATGAGGGCTGCGCCTCTCTTCAGCCTTGAATGCATGCATTGACATGGCTGGTTGGCTGACGTGGAGAGATTCTCCTGCATCACATTGTAAAAATGTAAGTTGAACACGGGTAGTCATAATGGGCTCTTTATTTCCATCAATGATTTTCTCTACATAAGGTGGAATAGATTCATCAAATAGAATGTGAAAGTAGTTGTTATCCTAGAAATGACAACTATTCATATACCAATAATCCCAATCATCCTCTAAATCACGCCAAGCATATCTTTCTTAGTTATAGTCTTTATTGATGAAAGGGTATGTGGTCTCAATAATATAGGTATCCTTATATTTAATTATTATTGTTTTTTTATGTGAGCTTCCTTGAGACCAATTCTAGAGAGTTTTTTCCAACAATATTATGGTATGTTCCACCACATTGCAATTCTTCACGTCCATTAGGTTTTGAGAGTAGAAATTTGTAAGGGTTTTAACTCACGATATATTGATTGGAAGAACAAGACATAATGTACCAAACCAAACCTCCAAAAATTCTTCATCTAATGGCACTGGGGTAGTGGCAATTTGAGCAACTTGTCAAAAGATACTATCTTTGCAGTCCACATGACTATCACAAAAACCCTAAAATAACTTATTTTAAATCAACGATGTCTTCACTTCCCAAAATCAAATTCAAATGATTGTTTTTGGAAATCAATTGTTTTCCAACAGGAACTCATATTTACAATTAGTTTTGTCAAATTCTACATAGAAATCTACATGAATTTATCTAAGTGTCACAACCCTCTTTTTTTCCTTTGAAAACCTGCAAAATAGGAAAAAAAAATCTTCTTTTTGGCCCAAGAAAGATCTCTAATACAAAATGTTATGTACCTTAGATATGAATATAAAATTACACACAATATATTTAAGAATAAGATAGAAATGATCCACACTTTATTAATATTATAACCCTTAAGGTATGACGACACATTACAATTGATGATTTTATGGAAGGAATCCACTCATGTTCACTCGTTTCTTCGAGGAGACAACCTCTTAATGTGCTAAGCTCCAAATACAATAAACTCCACACATCTCATAAGGAGGACTCCATCCTTATTTATAATTAATCAAGGGAACCTAATCACAACAACCTCCTAACTACCTAGTGGACCTTCTTTAATGAGGCGCCATTACATTTATTCAATACTGACTACCACAGTGGGCCTTATTTAATACTATAGTGGACCTAATCCACCTTACATTGAATGACCTCCACTATTACTACTATACCATGGGCCCTTTAGCCCTCCATTACACCCCTAGAGAGGATCCCAACACTATGCCATTAGGTGAGGAGAAAATCATTCCTAAAGAACCTATCTTAGCTTAACGGTGTGTGGTAGTGAAGAATCCCAATTCATTAGAGGGTGGTGTGAATAACTCATGTGTATTGCACCATGCATTTCTATCAGAAAAAGTGAAACACATATTACTTGTAATTGTTTGCTAAATGTGACATGTCCGTGGAGTGGCATGTCTGCTTGACGATGAGATTAGGTGTAATCTTGTCTACCTAGATACCTACATCTCAATTCTAGTTGTTACCTTCCAACCAAAATATGAGAAAGGGCCCTTAAATATTCTCCCACAATATTAGACACTTCACAACAATCTTTGTCAAGTAGGAATATGTGATTGTATATATTCATTAAACATTAAGACAATTTAGCTAAGAAGTCAAGCTAATGAGGAAAGAATTAAAATACACCAAGTTAATTAGTCCAAGCCTTGTCATCTACTTTTCACTATGCTAGATATGTGAATGAAACTACCTCCATTGGTAACTTTTCCTTAATCATTAGTGAATTAATTGATTAAGGATTTCAAGTACCAATAGCTAATTATATTAGAGGTATGTCAATAGGTTAATTCCTTACCAAATGTTATCTTTTTGGCTCGGGAGGTTCTCCGCATGTGTGTCTTGTATGTGAGAGTTACCTTTTACCTACACTACTAGATACTTGACTTTGCAATGAGTTTTTATAAAGTTGTGATAAAGTGGTTCTTTTATTAAAGTGACTTTTTTTTAATAA
>SNQJ01S0026430.1:0-43118 GCA_010110895.2 Picea sitchensis | reverse complement strand
TATAACTCTGGATTTCACAGTAAAGACTCACTGCCACTAAGATTAATGATTCAAAGTTAAAAATGAGAGTAAATTGTTAATAATCTACACTAACTGATTCACCCCCCCCTCTCAGTTAGTTCATACCTGTAACACAGAAGCCTTCATTCTCGGTAGTTAAGAAGGAAAAGAAAAAGCTCATTTAACTACCGAAAATATTTCAACGGGAAAATGAAAAGCCCGTGCTTTTGCATGAGGCAGTTGTCAATTGGCGCAATGATGAAAACATAACCATCGAAAGTCCATGGAGGTGGTAAGGTATGCATGTTCTTGTTGTATCTATCCGAAGATTGATAACCTGTTGTCCTTTAAACCACATTTGTCATTTCAAAATTAAGGCTTGGCAAAGACACATAAACTCGTGCGTGTTTCCTGAATAACATAAATGATTAGTCACGTAGCCCCTCACTATCTCTAGTCACAAGGACATAGATTCATTATGACCCTGATTAATCTCTGATTTTATCTCCATTTATTATCAATTCGAATACGGGATTCATTGTGACAATCTTGAGCCCGTGATTTCATCAAGCAAACGCATATCCAGAGACCATAATCCCATTTTTTGTGGTGATTTCCGAGTGCAGTTCAAGTTCAACAGATCGTCATCAATCCAATTGTCATACCATAAAGCCAGGTCGAGTCATCAAGTAGTTCAAAGCCCATACTATTTCAATTTAAATGTACATCTCAATGAAACTCAAAATTTTCAGCATGTTTTCAGTCAGTCTGTTGCCTAAATTTGGTTAGTGATTGAGCTTTTAGATCAGAACTCTGAGTCACCCTATCTCGTTTATTTTTCTCTGAGTCACACTCCCGGTCACCCTAAATCATAGAGTCTGTGTCTCCTTAGCACAAAGTTTTTCCTAAATCGCAGGTACAGTCAACATTTACTAAATGCCGAAAACATGGCCAGTTCTAAGGGCTGAATTGAATGGAGTTTGGTACCTTGAGGCGCACCCTGAGATGGCCTATTTTTTCAAGCAAACTGGAGTATATTCGTATTGTGAAAAACTGACAGATTTTCACCAACAGGTGTCCGAGACCTTTGCTAGCTCGTATGATGGAAGAACAACAACAGTGGGAAAGGAGCAGTTTGTGGTTGATGAGGCAGCCATAGCTGAGTTCACTGGTCTTCCCAGAACATGTGATTGTTGGTTCAAATCAATTGTACCTTCAAACATTGAATTTAGATCCTACCTATAGCTTCTGCACAAAGATCTTACATGGAAAAAAGACATACCAATGTCTTATCTGGAACCTAAGTGGAAATCTCTCCTAAAGGCAATCTTTGTCTATATCACCTGTGAAGGTAGATACAACAGAGTCATGTTCTACCACTTCGAACTTTTAAATCACTTCACAGGGAGATCTCCCATCAATTTACCATTTTACTTGAACAAAGCCCTCATGAAAATGGCTAGGCATGTCAAGGCCAAGCCCACTAAGGTGGCAAGTAGATTGTCTCATTAAGGACTCATTACTCTCATTGTCAAAGAGTCATTGAAGAAAAAACACGTAGATTGGAACTACTTCCTCTTCTGGAATGAATTCTAGACTGATTGGCAACAGGAGGAGAAGGGTAACAAAGCTGCCACTAAAAAGACCATTACTCCTAAAAGCAGTCATAGAAAATAGAAGGGTATCTCACCACCAAGAGATCCGATAGAATCATCCTCTGTTAAAGGAAAAAGAACCAGAAGAAAGTTACAATTTGAGGGTGAGAAGACCAAGACCTTGCTGAAGGAAGTAACCCTTTAAACCTACCATATAGTGATTCAGAGCTAGAACAAGAGTTAGCAGAGACACAAGATAATGTACATGCTGGACAAGTTGCAAACAATTGTTCCAACTTTACCTCACCAACTCCCCCAGAGGAACACAGTCCACCATTGGCAAAAGCTTCTTCAAGTAAGCCTAAAGCATCTAAGGCATGTAAAATCAATAAACTCCTGCAACAAGTCTGTGAAATGGAAGTCCTAGAAAGAGTTATTAAAAAGGCAAATACAGACTTGACTGAAATAAATTCAGATATTTTCAACATAAACCAAAGCCTCAAAGAAAAGCATGATAAGATCAAACACAGGAACAGGGTGTTGATAAGGGAGAACATGAAGTTGTACAGGCAGCTTAGAATTCTGAGGCTGAAATTAAAAGATTCTCAGTTGCCAACACAGGAGCAAACAGGTTTGGAAACTCTAGCCAACTTAGCTACAACCATGGTAGATTTACCACAGTCTTCCACATAGCAAGTTGAAGTTTGAATATCTGCACGAAGAGGAGCTGCATCGTCCAAAAAACCTTGAACACTCAATAGAACATCAAGGTAATCATTTTTGCAAATTTTGAAGTTTTGACAAAGAAAAAGTTTTCGGTGGTTTAGGCGAACATGACGACTGTTCATTAACCACCGAAAGCAGAGCTTTCAGTAGTTAATCCACCCAGGAGTCTTCTACGTTAACCATCGAAAGCCTGTCACTGCCAGAATGACCAAATTTTTGCCCAGATCTAGATTTTTTGAGTTGGAATGGTTTGAAACCTCTTCGAATGGAAATTTGTTGAATTATCAAGTCAGATCCAATAGCTATTTTTGATGGATAAGGGAAAGAAGAGATGTTTCAATCATTTTTGGTATCTTTTTCAAAGGCAGAAAATCAGGGTTTTGCACACTTCAACAAATTTGAATTTTACCTCTTGGGAGAGTCAACACTCAGCCTTGGAAGGCCATTCTACACTGCACCATGACTCTACAAGATATGAAGACCATGAAATGTGGGATTGACCTCATTTTGAGGATCCTTCCCTATCTTTTGCAAACTGAATTTTGACTTTCTATCTTTAGTGTATCTGATCCATGCTGTTAGGATCTCAAAACTACATTGTAAAGATATAAAGCTAAAGGTAGAAGATGAACTAAAGGTTCGATTTTGAGTTCTATATGCTAGTGTTTTGTATGAAATATATTTTCTTTAATATATCAACCCGCAAGCTTCTTTCATTTGTTATTGTCAGACCTTCTTTCATCTTTGTCTATGCTTATGAGTGGAATTAGTTCTTTTGTCTCTGCTTAATGATCCTATGGTAACTGTCATCTTACTTTTGATTGTTAAGAAAGAATCACAAGCATCTTTGGCTAGTTTGTTGACCCATCATATATATGGTTTTATGCATGTTTTGGTTAACTGATTAGTTTTCTTATCCATTTGTTATACAAACCTATCTGACAATAGCTCTTGAAGGCCTTATGTTGTATGAATATAGTTAAGACTGTCTTGAGAATGCAATCTAGAGATTAAGATATTCATCTTGATCCAAACCCACACCCATTATTGAGAAAATAGTTTCCAAAAAGATTAAGTTACCAGGCATCTTTCACTTACAGCCTAGGAGAGTTTCCTGGAGTGATAACAAATTGGCGCCATTGCCGGGGATAGGAGATCAAAGCTCATCTTCCTTGGGAGATGACATAGATCCAAATTTAATGATAGACAAAGCCTGGACATCATTTGGGTTGTAACCATCTATCTGGCGACTCCATTGAAACGAAGTGGCTCCGAAAAGAGCTCACACCAGGGCAAAACAAGAAGGCTCACTGGCAGCACCAGTTCCTGACCCTGAGAAGATCATCAGTAAGGGAAAAGATTTACAAAGACAAGCTTCCGGATTTGCAAAGACATCAAATACAGGTATTCAAACCGACACTTCTTCTTTCATATCTAAAGGGCCTCTAGTTGAATCCTCTGTTGTTGAAACTCATAGTTCTCAGGAAATTGAAATTTTAACTGAAATATTGAAGGTAGAGGAAACTTCACTTCCCTCTAATGTTACAGACTTTGTTTTTGAGCATGATATTTCATCCAATCTTAAAGAGGTAATTACAGGATCCCCTCAGCAAAAAGAAACCTCTTCTTCTTCTTCTTTGAATTCCTCACGCACCAAGCCTACAGAGGGTGTTTTCTACACTCATACTAATCTGCCTGTTCTTGAAGATATTTTACATGATCTGTCGTCTAAGGGAGAAGAAAGCTTAGCCTTGTTGCTCGGTCAGTTTTACAAGGCCTCTTATTTTTCACCCATCTCTGAAAGTTTTTCTCAAAGTGAAGTGAGACAACCATTTTATTTAAATGCAACCATCCCATCTCAACCTTCATCTCCTAAAAACTCTTCTTCTGTATCAACCCCCAAGACTACCATGGATGTCCCTTTAACCAAGATGTAACATATTTTAGCAAATAGGTATGCGCCACTTGTCTTGCCCAATCCCTTATCTGCTATGCCAACCAAGTATTATCATAAATATATGCCAAAGTTTACCGGAGCTGGGGATTATACTGCTGAAGAACATATAGAAGATTTTTATGCTTATGCTGGAAATATTAACATTTCAGAAGAAGATGTGTGGACTAGATTTTTTGTGCAGAGTTTGGATGGCCAAGCCTGGAAGTGGTTCAAAGAGCTACCGGAAAATTCAGTCACAGGTATTGAACAACTAGATGAGGTATTCTTAAAACACTGGGGAGAAAGAATAGATCTACTATATTACAAATTTCTGAGTTCAGAAAATTAAGAAGAGAAGATGGGGAGTCGGTCTCAGACTTCATCAAAATATTTAATAAAATGTTCAGCAAGATCCTTGCAGAGATCAAACCAAGTGATGGATCGGCAAAGATCACATTCTCTGCTACTTTTGATCCAGATTTTTGTCTAATCCTCAGAGAAAGAAGATCAGCCACACTTTCTTTAATGCAAGATGCTGCCCTCGAGGTCGAATCGAATATTATGGCATCTCAGAAGCTCAAAGGAAAGGTTGAGAGAAAGAAGTCTTCTGTTGAGCCCTCTTCTTCTTCTAATAGTAAAATGGAAAAGATGGCCAAGATGTTGGACAACTTGACATCTAAAACGTCAAAATTGAAGATCCAGAATCAACGACCAGCAAGGACAAAAGAGCCAAATGATTTTGTCCCTAGAAATACGAATACTTTCCCTTATAGAAGGAACAATCAACAAGCCTAGATCCTTCAGAGTGACAATAATGCGGCTGATGATCAGAGAATCAGACCCCCTTTCCAAAATGCAATGTTAGAAGAAGAACAACAGATGCCTCATGATGAAGTTGAAGAAGTAGATGACATAAATTGTTTTGGTGATGAAAATGATTCCTCCTTTTTGACACAAGTAGATTATGAAGAAGCCCTGATGGATTAGGAAATTCACGAGGCAAGCATTGAAGAATCTATCTATCAGACGGATGATCAACAAGGTTATAATTTGAGATCCAAAAATGCTGCCCCTAAATCATTGCTCGTTGCTCTGGTGAAGAAAAAAGAAGTTGCTGCCAAGCAACCTGTTGCTCCTGTAAAAAAGACCTCCACTCCTGCAAAACAACAACATAAGTAATCACAGCCCCTAACCAAGGAGCAAGTCACTCTCAAAGCTCCTTCTAACGAGGTAAAAAATTCTAACAAGTTAGCATATTCTTTTAATTTCGAATAATAAATTCAGAAAGTAAAGATACCTATGCCATTGACCGAACTCATGAAGAATGATATTTTCAAGTATGCCATCCTGAAGTCCCTTGAACCAAAGACCTCTTCATCTGCTGATTTTGTAAACTTACAAGATGACAAGCCAACAATAACTATAGGGCCTATGATAGAAGACCGAGATGATTCTTGTCCACCATTCTATATATCTCTAAATATTCATGATAAGATCCTTCATAACTGCTTGCTTGATTCAGGAGCATCACATAATCTTATGCCCAAAGAAGTGATGGATGACCTTGGGATTGAGATCACCAAACCATATCATGATCTCTTCTCTTTTGACTCTAGGAAAGTCAGATGCCTTGGCCTCATAAAATACCTTGTTATAAACCTCGCCCAATTGCCAATGAGAAGCATGGTAATAGATGTGGTGGTTGCTGATATCCCACCCAAGTTCAGACTCCTCTTGTCTCATCCATGGAGAAAAATGTTAGGAGGTACCTTGCAAATGGATCTTTCGTATGCTATGATCCCATTGTTTAAAGGAGAGCTAAAAAGACTTTACAGAGAGAATCAACTTGCCTACATCATCAACGATGCAAAAAATTATGTAAATCATCCTATTTATGCGGTGGATACAGACTTTGGCTTGTGCATTATTCAAATCGATGATTCTCAATCAACTCCTATGCAGCTTGTGAAGCCCACTGAACAAAAAACTGATGATAAGGGTGTTCCAGTTTGGACCATGTATTTTGATGGGGCTAGTACCAAAGATTCAGCAGGTGCAGGGGTAGTTTTGATTTCTCCTTCGAAGGAGACTATACATTTGTCTTTTAAGCTTGATTTCAAAACTACTAACAACATAGCAAAGTATGAGGCCTTGCTGTTGGGATTAAATTCAGCTAAGGAGATGGGGATAAGAGGATTAAAGGTGTTTGGAGATGCGGATCTCATCATACAACAAGTAAACAATACTTTCTAGGCAAAGCATGTCTGATTGAAAGCCTACAGGGATGAGGTATGGAAAATTAGAGATTCTTTTTCCATTTTTGAGATTTCTTATATACCCAGAGATATGAATCATCTTTCCGATTCCCTTGCTGTTTCAGCCAGCATATTTATTCCTCCCATGCCCCCCAGGCTCAATTATGAAATCCAAGTCAAATATAGGCCATCTTTGCTCGACAATATTAAATACTGGAAAGTTTTTGAAGATGATGATGAACTTAATAGATTTCTTCAGGTGGTAGATGAGTTTTCTGATATGCATGTCGACCAGCAAAATCTAAATATAGAGGAATCCCAGAAGCCTAAGCTAAAACAAAAATTGGTTCAACATGATATTGTTCAACTACCTAACAATTATATACCTCGGGGTTTGGTACCTCTTGAAAAGCTATTTGATCACAACGATGTCCCCTACAAGCCAGATAAAAAGGAGAAAGATCCTACTGTTCATGAGCACAACATAGGGAGCGAAAGCCAGCCTAAATTCATAAATCTGTCCTCTGAATTGACTGCTGATCAGAAGACCGAATATTGCAACATTTTGAAACAATTTTCTGATGTTTTTGCTTGGAAATATAGTGATCTGAAGACTTATGACCCTGATATCATTCAACATAAGATCCCTCTTGAAAAGGACACCATCCCTTTCAGACAAAAACTCAGACCTATCAGTCCTCTTCTTTTGCCTGTGATTGAAAGAGAAATCAAAAAGCTTCTTGATGCTAAGATCATAATCCCTTTGAGATACTCTAAATGGATTGCAAATCTAGTAATAGTGAGAAAGAAAAATGGTGAGGTCAGGCTATGTGTGGACTTTAGAAACCTAAACAGATGCTCTAGGAAAGACAACTACCCCCTACCTAAAATGGAGCATTTGCTGCAAAGAATTTCAGGGGCTACTGTTATGTCTTTCCTAGATGGTTTTTCTAGCTATAACCAGATTTCTGTCCATCCTGATGACCAAGAGAAGACTGCGTTTACTACTCCTTGGGGTACCTTTATGTATGCCAAAATGCCATTCGGATTAATGAATGTTGGGGCCACATTTCAAAGGGTCATGGACATAGCTTTTGTGGGTGAAAAGGAAAAGTTTGTCCTCATCTATCTTGATGACATCACATCTTTTTCCAGCAGTCATGAGGAGCATCTAAAGCATTTAAAAAGAGTTTTTCTGAAGTGCAGACAGTTCGGAATTTCATTGAACCCCAAAAAGTCTCATTTTTCTCTTAGGAAAGGCAAGTTCTTAGGCCACATTGTATCAGCAGAAGGCGTAAAAATTGATCCGACTTGGGTGGAAGCAATTCAGAGGCTGTCCTTGCCAAGGTCAAAAAAGGATATTCAATCGCTGCTTGGTAAGATTAATTTTGTTAGAAGATTTGTTCCAAATTTCACCGAGCTAGTAAAACACATAACATGTATGTTGAAAAAGGGGTCTAAGATAAAATGGACAGAAAACGCAAGGAATTCATTTTAGGATATCAAATAGGCTATCATGGAATCCCCGATTCTGATCAGTCTGGATTACAACAAGATTTTCTACATTTTCTCCTTTGCTTCTTATGACACAGTGGCAACAGTTCTGCTACAGAAAGATGATGACAATATGGATCACCCAGTTGCTTTCTTCAGCAAAACACTCAGAGATGCTGAACTAAGATATGATCCTATTGAAAAACAAGCCTATGCTCTCATAAAATCCTTAAAATATTTCAGAATTTATATCCTCCACTCAAAAGTCATTGCATATGTTCCTTCACCCTCCGTTAAAGATGTTTTAACTCAGCCTGATATTGATGGAAAGAGAGCTAAATGGATTGCAAAGATGATCGAGTTCAACATTGAAGTGAAGCCCACCAAATTGGTAAAAGGCCAAGGCCTTGCTAAGCTTTTAACGAAGGAAAACCATGAGCTGCTGGATATAAATTTCATAGGGGAAAATTTAGTGAATTTGCAGACGGGGTTGGTAGCAGAAGGACAACATAACAATCAACAGGTGGTAGAGCATTTTTCTTCTTGTGAATGGTATTCAATTATTATTCATATTTTACAAACGCTAGAGGTTCCTCCTGAACTCAGCATGACTCAAGCCCGCGCCCTTAAGCTCAGAGCCATCAAATTTTGCATTTACAATAATCTGTTATATTGGAAAGACCCTGCTAGTTTACTACTTAGATGTTTAGACAAAGAAGCATCAGTGGAAGTTATACATCAATTTCATTCAAGTGTTTTTGGAGGTCATCATTACTGGAAGACCACAGTTCATAAAATTCTAAGGGCTGGATACTATTGGCTTTTTCTTTTCTCAGATGTGTGTGCCTTCGTCAAAGCTTGTGATAAATGTCAAAGATTCATAGGAAAACAACAGCTAAAATCCTTGCCCTTGAGACCTATAGTAGTGAATGACCCTTTTCAGCAGTGGGGTTTAGATTTTATAGGTGAGATAAATCCTTCGTTTAGTGGTCAACATAGGTGGATATTAGTAGCCATAGATTATTTTACAAAATGGATAGAGGCAATTCCCACCAGAAATGCCACTCACCAAGTTGTCATGAAGTTTCTTTATGAAAATATCTTGAGCAGATTCGACTGTCCCAAAAGGCTGGTAACAGATAATGCAACAACGTTCAAAGAAGAGGCATTGGTAGACATGTGTGAATCAATGGGAATCCAGTTGGTACATTCGACCCCCTACTACCCTCAAGGTAATGGCCTGGCCGAATCATCCAATAAGAGCTTGATCAAAATCATCAGAAAACTGTTGGAGGAGAACAAAAAGAATTGGGATTCTAAACTAAAATTTTCTCTGTGGGCAGACAAAGTAACTATCAAAAAGTCCATAGGAAATTCTCCATTCAAATTGGTCTATGGGACTGATGCCATTTTTCCTGTTCAGTTAATTTTATCAGTGGCTAGATTCTTTCAGGAGGAGCAAACTGAGTCAAATGATATGGTAAGAAGAATGCTTGATTTGGTGGAACTGCAGCAGGCCTGCGAACAGTTAGTGGACAGATCAGAGGCTCATCAAAAGAAGATCAAAGATACTTTTGACAGAAAGGCAAAGGTGGATAATTTTCAGGTTGGTGATTGGGTTCTGAAATGGGACGCTCTCATACATGATAAAGGCAAACATAACAAGTTCGATTCTTTGTGGACCGACCCTTTCATGATAACTCAAGTACATCACAACAACACATTCATTCTGCAGAATCTGGGAGGTGAAGAAATGTTCGACGGCCTAGTCAATGGGTCATTTCTAAAACTTTATTTTGTCTAAGGCTGTGAAGCCTGGTCATTGTAATTTTAGTTTTAGTCTTTATTTTTATAGAATAACTCCATGCCCAATGGAAACACCAGCAGATAGTTTTTAGTTTTCTTTTCAGGAAAGGCATTGGTTCTATGGTTCTTGAAGCCTCACAGGGAGGCGTTCATCCCCAATAGGAGCCAGTGTTATCTCCTCAAATAAATTGGTGGAGATTTTTGCTTTTTAGGTGATAGATTGTGGTCCAAAATTTATCTCTAAATTTTTGTAGGTAGGTTAGAGAGTCTTTTTTCTGTTGATAAACTCAGAAAGAACTTTTGATTTGGTTTGGTCAAGAAAAAGACAGAATCTCATGTTTCGGTGGTTTAGGCGAGTCTCAAATGTGCTCATTAACCACCGAAAGCCTTCGTTCTCAGTAGTTAAGAAGGAAAATCAAAAGCTCATTTAACTACTGAAACGATTTCAATGGGAAAAATGAAAAGCCCGTGCTTTTGCACGAGCCGGTTGTCAATTGGCGCAATGATGAAAACATAACCGTTGAAAGTCCATGGAGGTAGTAAGGTATGCATGTTCTTGTTGTATATATCTGAAGATTGATAACCTGTTGTCCTTTAAACCACATTTGTCATTTCAAAATTAAGGCTTGGCAAAGACACAAAAACTCGTGCGTGTTTCCCGACTAACATAAATGATTAGTCATGTAGCCCCTCACTATCTCAGTCACAAGGAAACATATTCATTATGATCCTGATTAATCTTTGATTTGATCTCCATTTATTATCAATTCGAATCCGATATTCATTGTGACAATCTTGAGCCCGTGATTTCATCAAGCAAACACATATCTAGAGACCATAATCCCATTTTTTGTGGTGATTGCCGAGTGCAGTTCGAGTTTAGCAGATCGTCATCAAGCCAATTGTCATACCATTAAGCCAGGTCGAGTCATCGGGTAGTTCAAAGCCCATACTGTTTCAATTTAAATGTACATCTCACCGAAACTCGAAATTTTCGACATGTTTTCAGTCAGTCTGTTGCCTAAATTCAGTTAGTGATTGAGCTTTGAGATCAGAACTCTGAGTCACCCTGTCTCATTTATTTTTCTCTGAGTCATACTCCCAATCACCCTAAATCATAGAGTCCGTGTCTCCCTGGCACGAAGTTTTTCCTAAATCGCAGATACAGTCAACATTTACTAAATGATGAAAGCAGGGCCAGTTCTAAGGGATGAATTGAATGGAGTTTGGTACCTTGAAGCGCACCCTGAGGTGGTCGAGTTTTTCAAGCAAACTGGAGTATATTCGTATTGTGAAAAACTGGCAGATTTTCACCAACAGGTGTCCGAGACCTTTGCTAGCTCATATGATGGAAGAACAACAATAGTGGGAAAGGAGCAATTTGTGGTTGATGAGGCAGCCATAGCTGAGTTTACTGGTCTTCCCAGAACAGGTGATTGTTGGTTCAAATCAACTGTACCTTCAAACATTGAATTTAGATCCTACCTACAACCTCTGCACAAAGATCTTACATGGAAAAAAGACATACCAATGTCTGATCTGGAACCTAAGTGGCAATCTCTCCTAAAGGCAATCTTTGTCTATATCACCTGTGAAGGTAGATACAATAGAGTCATGTTCTACCACTTCAAACTTTTAAATCACTTCACAGGGAGATCTCCCATCAATTTATAGTTTTACTTGCACAAAGCCCTCACGAAAATGGCTAGGCAAGTCAAGGCCAAGCCCACTAAGGTGGCAAGTAGATTGTCTCATCAAGGAATCATTACTCTCATTTTCAAAGAGTCATTGAAGAAAAAGCAGGTAGATTGGAACTACTTCCTCTTCTGGAACGAATTCCAGACTAATTGGCAATAGGAGGAGAAGGGTAAAAAAGCTGTCACTAAAAAGACCATTACTCCTAAAAGCAGTCATAGAAAACGGAAGGGTATCTCACCACCAAGAGATCCGATAGAATCATCCTCTGTTAAAGGAAAAATAACCAAAAGAAAGTTACAGTTTGAGGGTGAACAGACCAAGGACCCTGCTGAAGGAAGTAACCCTTTAAACCTACCATATAGTGATTCAGAGCCAGAACAGGAGTTAGCAGAGACACAAGGTAATGTACAGGTTGGACAAGTTGCAGATGATTGTTCCAACTTTCCCTCACCAACTCCCCCAGAGGCACACATTACACCATTGGCAAAATCTTCTTCAAGTAAGCCTAAATCATCTAAGGCACGAAAAATCAATAAACTCCTGCAAGAAGTCTATGAAATGGAAGTCCTAGAAAGAGTTATTAAAAAGGAAAATACAGACTTGAGGGAAAGAAATGCAGATGTTTTCAACATAAACCAAAGCCTCAAAGAAAAGCATGATAAGATCAAAGACAAGAACATGGTGTTGATAAGGGAGAACATGAAGCTGTACATGCAGCTCAGAATTCTGAGGCTGAAATTAAAAGATTCTCAATCGCCAACATAGGAGAAAACAAGTTTGGAAACTCTATCCAACTTAGCTACAACCATGGTAGATTTACCATAGTCTTACACACAACAAGTTGAAGTTTGAAGATCTGCACGAAGAGGAGCTGCATCGTCCAAAAAACCTTGAACACTCAACAGAACATCAAGGTAATCATTTGTGCAAATTTTGAAGTTTTGACAAAGAAAAAGTTTCTGGTGGTTTAGGTGAACATGACGACTGTTCATTAACCACCGAAAGAAGAGCTTTCGGTATTTAATCCACCCAGGAGTCTTCTACGTTAACCACCGAAAGCCTGTCACTGCCAGAATGACCGAATTTTTTCCTAGATCCGGATTTTTTGAGTTGGAATGGTTTGAAACCTCTTCGAATGGACATTTGTTGAATTATCAAGTAAGATCCAATAGCTATTTTTGATGGATAAGTGAAAGAAGAGCTGTTTCAATCATTTTTGGTACCTTTTTCAAAGGCAGAAAATCAGGGTTTTGCACACTTCAACAAATTTGAATTTTACCTCTTGGGAGAGTCAACACTCAGCCTTGGAAGGCCATTCTATACTGCACCATGACTCTACAAGATATGAAGACCATGAAATGTGGGATTGACCTCATTTTGATGATCCTTCCCTATCTTTTGCAAACTGAATTTTGACTTTCTATCTTTAGTATATCTGATCCATGCTTTTAGGATCTCAAAACTACATTGTAAAGCTATAAAGCTAAATGTAGAAGATGAACTAAAGGTTTGATTTTGAGTTCTATATGCTACTGTTTTGTATGAAAGACACTTTCTTTAATATATCAGCCTGCAAGTTTCTTTCATTTGTTACTGTCAGACCTTCTTTCATCTTTGTCTATTCTTATGAGTGGAATTAGTTCTTTTGTCTCTGTTTAATGATCATATGGTAACTGTCATCTTACTTTTGATTGTTAAGAAAGAATCACAAGCATCTTTGGCTAGTTTGTTGACCCATCATATATATGGTTTTATGTATGTTTTGGTTAACTGATTAGTTTTCTTATCCATTTGTTATACAAACCTATCTGACAATAGCTCTTGAAGGCCTTGTGTTGTATGAATATAGTTAAGACTGTCTTGAGAATGCAATCTAGAGATTAAGATATTCATCTTGATCCAAACCCACACCCATTATTGAGAAAATAGTTTCCTAAAAGATTAAGTTACCAGTCATCTCTAACTTACAACCTAGGAGAGTTTCTTGGAGTGATAACAAGATGCATTGTTCCATGAAAGTTTGTTGGTTATTCCATCTTATGCCTTAGTAATGTCAATGTTGATCTTCAAATGTCGCTTCGAAACCTTCTGGGTAATGAGGGTGTCAATATGGTTTCACCTCTGATGGTTTTACTTCATCCTTCACACCCATATCATATGTCTTTTAGATAATGGCATCCTTTATCCTATGTGCTTGGTCTTTGGTTACTCAATCCTTTGATATAATACCATCATATTTAATATGCACATCCTCTATCTAGAGCTCAACTAATCTGGATTATGATGAGAACGAAATGAGATACACAGTAAAATATAGCAAAAACTTAGAAATATAGTGAAACCCAACTTCCATTAATGAATAAAATAGCAGAAAACTGTTGAACATAAATTGGCTAGAATGGGGTAGCTTATGTATGAAGAGATAGAGGTGCTTTCTACGCTTCATTCCCAATAAGATTTGCATCACACTCCATTCCATGGTTAAAGGACCTCTTTCACCTCAATTATATATGAGAGAGTGAGAGGAGAATAATTCCCATGATGCATGTGGGATAAATTGGTGTAAGTTTACAAAATTCCATAGGCAGGTAAAACACTAGGAATTCTCAAGAGCTCACCCATCCAAGTACTACTTTAGCCCAAACATGCTTAACTATGGAGTTATAATGGGATCCAGTGCATTAAAATTGTATTCATTACATTACATTACAAATGGTGATGGAATTACACTACATTCCCCATCAAAAGGGTGAATACCATGGTTTGTCAAAACCATAAGTTTGGAAACGTTGATTCAATGGAGAAGTTGGATGCTCATAGAGATCCACCTAGATCAATCCACCCCCCTTAGGAAACAATGGGCCCTGTTAGCACCATGATTTTCATGGCTAAGGTTAGAGGTTTGTCAACAATTTGCAAAGTCATGCCTGTCAACACCCATTTTGTTTTTATGCCTGGCATCATCTAACATCTCCAAGGGCCATTTCCAAAAGGAAGCTTATCATTTATTTATTCCCATTTCAATTTACAACTACGCACTGCAAAATTCATTGCGCACTGTAAAATTCACTGCACACCGCGCAGAGGATGCTGTCACGCAGAGGATGTTGTTGCACAGAGAATGTCATCGCGCAGAGGATGTTGTCGTGCAAAGAAGGTTGTCGCGCATAGGATCTTGTCGCGCAATGTGCTGTTGTGCATAGGATGATGTTGCGCAAATAAGTTTGTCACACATAGGATGTTATTGCGCAGTGGATTTCGTCCCGCAATGGGTTGTTGCACAGTGGATTTTCCTGCGCACAAGCTACATGTCGCACTGCGCAAATTACTAGTGTAGTGGTCAATTGCAAGATCAATTTTCGACCAACTGGAGAGGAATTTTGAAAATCCCTGAGAGGTTTTTGTTGAGGACAAACCAAATAATAAAAACCTCTCTCATATTTGTAAAATGTGTCACTAATTTGGAGATTCGAAGGAATATTTGAGCCCTATTTTTTAGTTTTCGTGATTTCCTTTCCGAGACATGTTTTTGCAACACGTATTCCCGCCAACTGGAGATGAATTTCAAGAAACCAAGAGAATTTTTTCTTTATAACGATCCTAAATACAAAAACAAATCTCAGTTTCTAAAAATAGTTTTTTATCAGTGAGATACAATGTCATATTTAACGCCTATTTTACCAGTTCACTGCGCATTGTGCTGCATTTTTTCTGTACGTTACTGTTGCGTAGCAGACTTGCTGTGCATGGATGACAGAGTGTTCAACAGTGAAAATGATGGCTCATCACAACCATATGGTCAAATTTGGATCATGATCAATGATTGTAAAGAATATTTCGGTTACAATTATGATTTGGCAAAGTCGGGTTTTCTATTTTTAGTGAATCTGTTGAAGTTATTTCTCTCTTTCAAAGAAAACGGATCCATGATTCCAGGAGAGAGTAGCTCGACCCTAACAACCAAGGGTGACATTATCTTTCTATATAAGGGAATCATTTTTATGTAAACAGGGTTGGTTGGCAATGTTTAAGAAACCAATGCTATTGTAAGAAGTCTGAGTGTTTTTTGACCGAAACTTAATGCAAAGGTCCTGTGTTTTGATGTAAAGATTCTAGTTGTGATAGTTGGATGTATTGTGTTCCTTTCTTTGCGTATGTTTTTTCCTGTTATCTTTAATTCCATATCTCATATTGTCTACTTCGGAACGAAATTTCGAACCTACGGATTCGCTGTACTGTGCCCCTTGTTCACACCACTTAGACAAAGTGTTTTCTTCTCAAGCTAACTCCGAATTCATCCACAACGACGCTCTTGAGTTTTCTCCCTTTGTTTTTCTTTCACCACAATTTACGATTAGCACTGAAGGCTGTCGCTCGCCTAGCCTTTTCCTCTTGAATCCAGTCATTGAGTCATTTGTTCCGTCTCTTCCTTAGACCGACCCCATAGCCCGATTTTTACTTACCTGCACCAATATAACCAGAAGCATTTCATCATCGATTTTAAATCTAGCCATCCTTCATAAAGCTATATCCCACGTGGAGACCGTGCCGTTTCTGAGAGAGCCCTCTCCAGATATGAAAGGCTAGTTTCAGGTCTCAAAGATGGTTGAAAAAGTTACCTTCATCGTCCATTCATCAACCAAATAGATTTATGGAGTGCTGACATTCTGGCGCCATTGCCGGGGACGGATTTGAAAAGTTTCCCTAGGAAGAACGATATTGTTTTAGTTCTAAGGTCTGAGAGCAACAGACACTTAGGCACATATTGGATGTATTTCTTCTCTGGCGACTCCGCACATTAGAAAATAAGTTGAAGGTGATTCCACTGGCATAATAATCTAGAGCTAAAGTTTTCATGGAGACTCCAATCAAGCTTCAAATGTGATTCAAAGACTCCACTGGAGAATGAGACATGTTGACAGAGATATGGAAGAGCAGTATGGGAAAATAAGGTACTCGAGCTTAAGTTTAGTTCAAGAAGTACTTTTCTATGTTATCAATATCTTGTTTTCCTTTCCTGAGTTTTTCAAAAGAATATTTCTTCACTTATTGCATTCAAATGGATCCCAGAGATCTACCCTTGTGTATCCTTCATTGCAAACTGTAGGTATACCTCCTTCTTGTATAACCGATATTCACCAAGCTCCTTCCTCTGAGCCATATGATGTTCATGATCATTATTTTGAGCTTAATGAAACCAAAGCTAATCTTGTACCTTCTGTTCTTAATCCTACACCCTCCAAGATTCAAGAAAGACACAATCTTCTTAAATTTCCTTCCATCCTTCATGACTTTCCTCTAAAACATTATAAGTATCTTCCTAGGTTCGATGGAGAGCTTGATGGACAATCAGCTGAAAAACATATTCAAGTCTTTGCGCATTTCATGGACCTTTTTGAGATAAAAAATGATGATGTGTCTATGAGGTCCTTTTCTCAGTCCTTACAAGGAGATGCCAAAGCATGGTTCAAACATTTGCAGCCTTAGTCGATTAGCTCGTGGGATGAACTAAAAGAAGATTTCCATAGGTTTTTGGGTGAGAAAAGGTCATGGGATCTACTCCTTTCATAGTTTTATTCCATGAGAAGAATGAAAGATGAAACCATCTCAAATTTCAGTAGGAGGTTTGCTAGTCTTTATTATAAACTGCCTAAAGAAATCCAACCTCTTGAAGTTGTTGCCATGCTCCATTATGTAACAACCTTTTGACCAGACTTATATTTTCTTTTGATGGAGAGGAAGTCTATGTCTTTGCAGCATATGTTCAACAATGCTTAGGAAGTTGAAGAAAATATTCAAGCATGT
Source organism: Picea sitchensis (assembly GCA_010110895.2). Lineage (NCBI taxonomy): Eukaryota > Viridiplantae > Streptophyta > Pinopsida > Pinales > Pinaceae > Picea > Picea sitchensis. The sequence continues at coordinate 25,803 of SNQJ01S0026430.1, read as the reverse complement.
AAACATATTGGAAATGAGTAGTTGGATGTTAAAGAGCATGACAATGAATATGAACAAAGAATAATTGATTTGAATCTTGGGAAGAGGGTCAATAATTTCATATGTTCTCTTGAAGCTTTAAATGATAATGATTTTGCAAAGGATTATATTCCTCTTATTGAAAAAGAAGGTTGTAATAAATATTCTGATCCATTCCATGATAAGCACGAGATCGATTGTTTTATGTATTCATTTGTAGATAGTCAAGAAAATGAATTTGAAAATCAGCTTGTTGAAGAGCAGGTTGATGTACCAAGCTTTTTCCTATTAGATGACATTGCAGATGTTGCTGATTTTTCTTTATATGATAAATATGATGATGATTATGATGTTGAATTCCTAGAACAACAAACTGTATGTTCTCTATTAGAAAATGTTCATTTTTAGTAGTGTAATGAGAGCAATCAACCTACATGTCACAATTACAAAGAAGAAAATGAAGAAGGTTTTGAATCAAGTGAAAGAACCTTGCCATTGTGTTTTGCTTCTTTCAAATTGCTGAAGCAAAATGTTTGTAATGTTCCAAATCAGAAATCCTCCAGGGATGATGTTGAATATGAAGAAAGCAATGGACTTGCAAATGAAAACTGCCTTCCATTATGTTTCTCTTCCTTTGAATTGTTGAAAGTAAATCATGAGATAACAGAGGAAGAAGTGAAGTCTGATTGCATTCACAGTGACATTGTTTTACATGAGAAAATTGTTATCAGTGAAGAGGACCAACAACCTTCTCATACTTTTAATGACCCTTTTGTTGATTACATAGAAAGTTGTTTCAGTTCAGATTTGCAGCTTGTGATCAACTACCAGCTTGGAAATAAATATGATGGTAAATCAACATTAGTGTTAGATATGGATTTCTTGCCACTAGGTGTTTCATTTCAGCCAACACTGTCTTCTGATTCAGAAGATTGTTATTTCCAGTAGTTTCCACATATTCTTCAGCCTTTTGTGGTAATCAACAGGTCGAATTACATGAAAACAAGGATGCAGTGGAAGGGGTGAAACATGATTTTTGTTTTATGCATGTTTTGGAGGATCCACTTGCAGTTTTGTTGGAGGTGGTAAATAACCTCAATTTTTTTAATTTTTTGAGATTGGAATTTATAGATAAATTGTTGAACGAATTAATAGTACACAAGTTTTGGAGAAATCATTTACAAAGAAAGCAAAAAGTGGATAAAGTGCTTGCATGGTTGCATTGGCACTTTGATTTCACTTGATTGACATATTTTTCAACAGTTAGGGTAGGTAGGAGTGTGAATAAGCTCGGTACTATGAACATTTATTTTAGTAATATGCAGTTTTCTTTTTCATCTTAGTTTGAGATTTCAGTTTGGAGCATATACAGTTTTGGGTTTTCAGCGGATGCAGGTTACAAGTTACAGTTGGAAAGTTGAGTTTGGGAGAAGCCCAATGGATTGGCACCTGGTCTACTATTCTTTGCTACCTCACAGGGAGGATAGCATCCCCATTGGAGCCAGCTGTTAGCACCATGATTTTTATGGATAAGGTTAGAGGTTTGTCAACAATTTGCAAAGTCATGCCTGTCAACACCCATGTTGTTTTTATGCCTGGAATCATCTAACATCTCCAAGGGCCTTTTTCAAAAGGAAGCTTATCATTTATTTATTCCCATTTCAGTTTGCAACCGCGCACTGCAAAATTCACTGTGCACCGCATAGAGGATGTTGTCGCGTAGAGGATGTTGTCGTGCAGAGAATTTCGTCGCGTAGAGGATGCTGTCGCACAGAGGATGTTTTCGCGCAAAGAAGGTTGTCGCGCATAGGATGTTGTTGCACAGTGGATTTCGTCACGCAATGGGATGTCACGCATAGGATGCCATCGCTCAGATAAGGTTGTTGCACATAGGATTTTATCGTGAAGTGGGATGGAATGCATAGGATGTTGTCGCGTAGTGGATTTTATTGTGCACAAGCTACAAGTCGCACTATGCAAATTACTGGTTTAGGGGTCAACTTCAAGATCAATTTACGACCATCTGGAGAGGAATTTTGAAAATCCCTGAGAGGTTTTTGTCGAGGACAAACCAAATAATAAAAAACTCTCTTATATTTGTACAATGTGTCATGTATTGGGAAATGCTAAGGAATCTTTGAGCCCTATTTTTTAGTTTTCATGATTTCCTGTCCGAGACATGTTTTTGCGACACGTATTCTGGCCAGCTAGAGATGAATTTCAAGAAACCGAGAGAGGTTTTTCTTTATAACGATATTAAATACAAAAAAATATCTTAGTTTATAAAAATATTTTTTTATCAGTGATATACGATGTCATAGTTAACGCCTATTTTACCAGTTCGTTGTGCATTTTGCTGCGTTTTTTTTGTAGGATACTGTTGCGTAGCAGACTTCTTGTGCAGGGATGACAGAGTGTTCAATAGTGAAAATGATGGCTCATCACAACCATATGGTCAAATGTGGATCATGATCAATGAATGTAAAGAATATTTCGGTTATGATTATGATTTGGGAAAGTTGGGTTTTCTATTTTTAGTGAATCCGTTGAAGTTATTGCTCTCTTTCAAAGAAAACGGATCCATGATTCCAGGAGAGATTAGCTCGACCCTAACAACCAAGGGTGACATTAGATTTCTATATAAGGGGATCATTTTTATGTAAACATGGTTGGTTGGAAATTTTTAAGAAACAAATGCTATTGTAAGAAGTCTGAGTGTTTTTGACCAAAACTTAATGCAAAGGTACTGTGTTTTGATGTAAAGATTCTAGTTGTGATAGTTGGATGTATTATGTTCCTTTATCTATGTATGTTTTTTCCTGTTATATTTAATTCCATATCTCATATCGTCTACTTTAGAACGAAATTTCGAACCTACGGATTCGCTGTACTGCACCCCTTGTTCGCACCACTTAGACAAAGCGTTTTCTTCTTGAGCTAACTCCTAATTCGTCCACAAAAACGGTCTTGAGTTTGTTCCCTCTATTTTTCTTTCGCCACACTTTACGATTAAAAATGAAGGCTATCACTTGCCTAGCCTTTTCCTCTCGAATCCAGTCACTGATTCATTTGTTCCGTCTCTTCCTCAGATCAACCCCATAGCCCGAGTTTTACTTACCTGCGCCAATATAACCAGAAGCATTTCGTCACCAGTTTTAAATCTAGCCATCCTTCGTAAAGATATATCCCACTCAGAGACTGCACCATTTCCAAGAGATCCCTCTCCAGATTCGAAAGTCTAGTTTAGGGTCTCAAAGTTGGTTGAAAAATTTACCTTCATCATCTGTTCATCAGCCAAATAGATTTACAGAGTGCTAACAGGCCCCATTGCATCAAGTTCCCTTAGGAAATGGGGAAACTTTTACTGAATTTGAACTTTGGTGAGCCACATGCCTTGTTGAAGTAGTTGTTTTTCTTGTACTTGGATTGTGGAAGGATGTCATGAGCTTGTAGGTGGAGGTGCTGGATCTTTTCAAAAAATATAGATGCATGATCTGCCTTGGTCTGAGTGTGGGTGGACTCTATTGGTGAAGATGAAACAAGACAAGCTATATCAATGGGGGATAGTGGTTGGAACCCCAAGCACACTTGAAAAGGGCCATGGCCATTATAGCTATGATGAACATATGGAATACTCTCATTCTATGGAAGGGAGAGTCTATATATTATACCATTGGGTAAAGGAGCACCAAGAAGCAAGTCAATGGAATGTGGGATGTGATAGTGTAGAGGAACCCCTGTAGGTAAAGTAGAAGTATCTTCATGCTCCTCTATGATTTTTTGAATTGCTTCTACTGGACAAAAAGGTCTTGGGCTGAGGCTGTAGTGGTCACAATGACCTTCTGTTCACCTTTTGACTGGATAATGAAGATGGAAAACCTTGTGGTTTGAGATATTAATTTGAATAATTATTTTTGTGAGATCAATGAAGTGACAATAGTCGTAGCTACCTTTGGTACCTTGTAGAGCTGACCTCCTAGAGTAACAATGACATTGTGGTGCCAAGACTCATAGATAACGTGACGTTTCCACATATATGGTTGTCCTAAAAGAACACCATATAATTCAGGTGAGGAAACATCACATAGTACCTCATCCTTGAAGGGCCTGATGTCGTAGAATAGGTGACACTATTGGCTGACGCAAATTTCTCGTCCTTGGCTCAACCATTCAATGGTGTATGGTTGGGGGTGTGGCATTGTTGGTAGATGCAATATATTGACAACCTCAACTGATATCAGGTTCTTCTAACTACCACTATCAATAATGACATGTAGTGGGGTCCCATTTACCCACATCTATGAGTGGAAGAGGTGACCCCCCTCCTCTAATTCTTCTATTTGTATTGTTGTGGCCATGATGTAGCAGTGGGTTCTGGATCAATGATCTATATTCCTTTATTGTGATTTGAATTTGAGTCTAAGTTAGGTTTTGATTCTTTTTCTTTGAGCTCATCGACTAATGAATGTTTCAAACGACATTCATTGGTGTTGTTCCAAGGGATTGTTTGAAACTCACACCACTTTCTGGTGTCTTTCTTAGACTTCCCATTACCCTTCTTAGCTGGTTGCTTGGAACAATTTTCTTAAGATTGAATATCCTTTCTTTGTCCTTCATTCTGTGAGTTAAAGTTTCCTTTTCCATGCTTCTATTGTGGCATATTTGCAAACCTGAACTTCTTCTTACTCCACTGCTTGAATTTTTTCTCAATTTTGACTACATATCGATACGCAACTCCCAGTGGGGAGATGCCCAATAAATCCATCTATTTTTGAATGTACGTATGCAGACCACTGTGGTACTTCAAAACTAGGTGTCGCTTGGAGTTTTTGATACCCATATTTGAGCGCAATGTATGAAATATGTTAGTGTACTTTGACATCGTCTAGTCCCTTTTCTGATGCAAACTCGTCAATCTCATGTATTGGTCATCATAGCTTATGATAGGGTAGAAATCCTCCTTGAGGGAATCTACAAAGGACTCCCAAGTGGGATATATATTTAATGGCATAGATTCATTTGTGGTTTATCTATCCTAGTAACATTCCCACCAATATATGACACGGGGAAGGGATTTAAGGAGCAGAAAGGTGATATATTCACTCTTGGAAATTTTCTGGATAGAGTAATAACCTTCTACTTGATTCAACCATTTTTATAGAGCATATCCATCTATCTGGATTTCAAATAAGTGGATATCAAATTGAATTGTACCTTGAAGGGTGTCACATCTATGAAATGGCTTCTTTTTGAAGATGCCTCGGTCGCCATCAATAATCGTTGAAGGATCTGGGAAACGTTGTCCATCATCTCGTTCCTTTGTCGCACAAGGTATTCCTCGAGAAATGTCTTGAAATGATATCCTTCTTTTTCATCTCTCTTTTCTTCTACCATGGAAGGTCACTTGGGTTGTCGAGAGCAGTTGTCCTCAAGCGAAACTAGCTCGAGACCCAACTCTCTATACCCTGACCTCGTCGAGGACATGCTCTAAGAAACGACGAGTTGAATTCTTTGAAACCATTGATTTGGATTATGATGAGAATGAAATGAGATAAAAATGAAAATATAGCAGAAACATAGAAATACATTGAAACCCAACTTCTATTAATGAATAAAATAGCATAACACCATAGAACACAAATTGGATAGAATGGGGCAGCTTATCTTTGAAGAGAAATATATGTTGGTTACGCTTCATTCGCAATAAGATTTAAATCACACTCCATTGCATGCTTAAAGGACCTCCATCACCTCGATTATATATGAGAGAGTGACAGGAGAAAATTCCCATGATGCATGTGGGATAAATTGGTGTAAGTTTACAAAATTCCATAGGCATGTAAAACACTAGGGCTTCTTGACATGTCACCCATCCCAGTACTACTCTAGCTCAAGTGTGCTTAATTGCAGAGTACTAATGGGATCCAAGGCATTAACATTGTAGGAATTACATCACATTCCCATCAAAAGGGTGAATATCATGGTTTATCAAAACCATAGGCTCAGAAACGTTGATTCAATGGAGAAGGTGGATGCCCACTGAGATCCACTTGGATCATCAACTTATTCAAGTATTTTCTAGTGAGCTTATTGAATGTTGTCTTCCTTCTCTTTTTTTAGTTTCAATGTGATGCCATCCATCAAATTCTTACGTCCTTCTTCAATTCTAGATTGCATTTTTTATTTCACCTTATTGGTATTTACAACTTCTTCAAGCTTTTTGTGAATTTCCTCTTCAAATACTTTGGTATTATTCTATTCATCTTACCAAGTAATATCTCCATCCTTATGCTTTGATTGAAACTCTTGTAGATTAATTTTTACATTCTTAACATCGCTAAGTAGGTATTGATTATGATTAAGGAACCTTCTAATTTCATCATCATTCTTTTCAATTCTTTCGTTGTCTCATCATTTTCTTGCCTTAATTTATTAACCTCATTCATTAGTTTATTATTAATAGATTTCATTTATTTTTAATCATTAATGATTCCATATGATCAATTTAATCTTCATCTCCTTTAAACTAAGGTGTTTTCATTGGTTGTTAATTGAGGTCTAACCAAAACAATTATTTTCTAGAGTTATTGTCTTAACACTAATGATCCAAAATAGTTATTACCCTTTTCCCAACATATTCTCACTTGTTTTATCCTTCCAAATTATTTTGATTATCATTGGACACCCCATTCAACATTTATGCTAATTATAAGTTAACATACCATTTAAAAACTTGATTTGGATACTGTCTTATTTGCCGAACTTCAACATCTTACAAATTCTCCAATTATAATTCTACATTACTGAAAATTTACAAGATTGCTATGAGATGTTATCTTTAGGATTCAGAGACTGTCTTATTTGCCGAACTTCAACATCTTACAAATTCTCCAATTATAATTCTACATTACTGAAAATTTACAAGATTACTATGAGATGTTATCTTTAGGATTCCACTAGTCCCATTCAATTTGGATCTTCCATGAGTTATTCTTATATTACTAGAACTTTTTGTTTTTCCCTATTTCAAGATAACAAACTTGTATAGACTGCTATGTCGTCAATTCCACATTTCCAATTTTGAAATTTGAATTGAAATAGTTTGGTCCATATGATCTCCAATGCTACTGGTGGCACTCAATTCATATCCCACTAGTTTCAAATAAATCATTTTATCCTAGTTTTAGGACTAGTCAACAACCTTAACTTCCATAATCTATAACTCCAAAAGTATAGTGAACTAGAATATGAAATTTTGATACAAAGTACCTTACTATGACTTCTATCCACCCTAAGAAAAATTCTCACTAAAAATATCCCTAGAAAAATTTAGCGTGAGAATGGTAAGATGACTCGTCTAAAGGAGCCAAACCTAAGTATTGTCCACTTTATTGAAAAATTTTGTGTACCAAATTTTTAAAATAGCATAATAAACCAAAGTACACACTATGTTCCCAATAAGTGAACATGTAGCACAAATCCAAAAGATATAATAGATATGAATTACATAATAAATATTTATAGATATGATAGCTTCCTTTAGATAACCCTAATGAATTCATATATCCAAATCACATGCCCATTCCCCAATAACGACTAAATTGAACTCTCTATATATAACTATTCTCACTCATTGCACACATGGTCCCTTTATTATGCTGAAACTTATTACATTTACATTTACTGATTATAAATACATTTAACCCCATATAGGCCCCCTTGGGGTCATGTTACCCACTATGTTAGAGGAATTCCTAGCTACTTGGAGAGCCATTAACCTTTTTGAAAGTAAAGGAGTTTTAGGTTGTGAGATTGAGAGTATTTTCAAGTGTTAAAGAAGAATATTTGGAATTCAACTTGGATAATTAGGGCTTCATAATCATCTAAGAAGGTGTCTTGGATTATTTTAGCTCATGATATTCCTTGGAAGTAGTGATCCCCATTAGCATTATGTTTCCAATGAACTAAATGTGAGAAAGAGGATCCTCGTGTGAGTAGACTTTGATTCCTTTCAATGGACCCTACATTTTGGCACTGTTGATGATTTTGCCTAGGCCTTCCAACATGAGGATGAACATGAAGGGGGAGATAAGGTCACCTAGATGAATTTCTCTAGAGAAGATAAAGGGGAATAAGGGACTTAATTTATTAGAATAGAAAAAAAGAGGAGACAAATTTTTTAATCCATTTTGTGCAATCATCCCAAAATCCAAAGGTTGTCATCATTCTTTCCATGAAACTCTAGTTTAGTCAATCATAGGATTTTGACTTGTCCAATTTAATTATTGTCAATTATCTTTTGGTATTTTGAGGAAGTGGATTGCCTCTTTAGAAACTATGATACAATTAAGAGTTCATTGACCCAAAACTCATCCCCCTCATTCCTAAGAAGTTATTTGAGTCATGATGGGTTTAATTCTATTGGAAATAAACTTGGTGGTAGTTTTATAAATGATATTTTAAAGGGTTATTGGTCAAAACTTCTCTATAGCACTGTAATCCTTTTCCTTGAGGATCAAGGCTAGAAAGGTTGTGTTAAATGGGTTGAAGGACACACACCACATTTTTGTAATCCTCTACCACTTCCCACGCCCTTCTACCAACTATAGGATAACATGATTGGAATAATTTTGAGGTGAAGCCATCAAGGTTGAGAGATTTCTCTAGAGCCATGTTCGAAAGTAATTTTGAGAGCCTTTTGATACAAGCTTGGGATTATTTTGAGTAATTTTCTCAATAGAATCATATCCTTTAATGTATGGCTATTTAGGAGGTCATTGAAGTATGATTGTAGTTACTTCTCTATATATTTATGATCTTCTATCCTATCCTCTTGACTATTCTTTTGAGAGAGAATTTTTAAATTTATGTGTTGCATAGTGTAGTTGTGGAAGAAGTGGGTATCTATGTCCCCTTCCTTGAGCCATCCAAATATAGATTTTTGTTGCCAAATTATTTATTTTTTACTCTATTTGAGGACTAATATTGTTTTGGAGCTAATGCTTTTGGGTTTGGAGAGCTTAGGTCATGCCATTGGTCATAATTTCCTATTGTAAGTTGGATATGAAAATATATAATTCCTTCTTGTCTTAGGATATGTATTAAAGACCTCTTTATTCTAGGTTGTCAATGTTATTTTCATCTTTTTGAGTTTACGTTGGAATCTAAAAATCTTGGTTCTTGTTGAAATTTCATTATCTTCTTTTTTTTCCTGAAAATTTGGATGATTTAAACAAACCTTTTCATAGAAAAAGGGAGTGGCTATGGAAGGGCCTTGATTGTCACATTGCAATTGGATGGGCTAGTGGTATGATATAGAAGTAAGAAGAACCATACCCCCCATTCTATTACCATTTATAATGAGACTCTCTACAACAAGGAATATATCTAGAGTATGGATAGAAACATGATAAGGACCTCCACATTTGTTGTTTTTGGTATGACAATCATTGATGGTATCATTGCCAACCGTTTGTGTTCCTCAATGATGCATTTTGAATCTGATGTTTTATGCATATAACTGATTAGTGCGTCCTTTTTTCTCCTTGAGGGAGGTAACTAAGTTGAGGTAACCCCACACAATCCAATGTTTGGAGTGTAGAGAATGGCCAAGAGAAACAAGGGCATCTAGGAAGCCACCTTTTTGTCTTGAGTTTAGGGGGCCAAAGGAATACATAATTATGTGTCTATCTATAGAACCTCTTTCCCTAAAGGTGCCTATGGTGATCCTATTTGAGGACTTGATCTCTTCCATGAAAAACTTTGAGGGATTCTCAAAAGTATCCATAACGTCAAACATCCCTTAAAATTCCCTTTCAAGCTACGAGATTCATATTTACCACCTCTCCAAAAGTTGTTTTTAATTTTTTTTTAATGTTTTTCTTACTATTCTTAGTTTTGTACGTCAATGCGATTTCTATAGAAATCAATGTTTTTATAATGGCTTACTTATTTTTTCATGTTCATACCTCTTATATCCTAGGGATATTTTTTTCAAACATTGCTTGGTTTGATGAGATAGCATGATATATCTTTGTATTTTATAGATTTGATGAGGTGAATGCTTGCTTCTTGGATTATTGTGTGCTTTATTGTGCATCCTCTTCATTTATTTTTCTCCCTTATTTGCAATTTGAGGGTTTAAGTTTTAATTCCTAGGTTGTTTTTCAGTTTACATTTTCCTCTGATAACCCCCTCTAAAATTTTCTTTTTTGGAGAATGATTCTATAAATTCTAGGTCATAGACTCCTTTGAGCTCTAGAAGTTTTAACTATGTCATTGCCCCATCTATGTCATGTGAGTTCTCTATTTATTTAATTGAGTCCTCTAAATGGTATGATTCTTCCATTGATATTTCCCTATCTTGTATTTCTTTATCTATAATTGGCTTGTCCATTTCTAAGTTTGGAATTTCTGTTAGTTGTCCCTCTATCTTTGTTTGTTTTTTACCTCTATCATTCCCTCTTGGGATATGACTTTATTTTACTACTAAGATAAATATTATGTTGTATGCGATAATGTTTTACAACTTTTGTCTCTTCTACAATCTTTTCCTCTTCTATGAAAGCACTAAAGTTATGATTGGTATACTCTATGTATTCACATTATTTTGCTCAAGCTACTTTGGGTTTCTATGTTTGGTTCAAACCTTATTGAAGACTTCCTTGTCCATTTCCTTTGTAGGTTTGTCATAGTTTTGAGTTTTATTTAGGGGATAGTCACATGAGAGGTGGTTGTTCTCATGGTATTTCTATTAGAAGAAGGGCATATGCTCAAATTCTAGGGTCTGGAGTCATTTTTCATCTTGGAAAATTATTTTGATTGATTCCAAAACAACTCTTGATACATCCATCTAGACATATATTATGACATAAGAGGCGTACTTATCATCTTGAGTGATTTTCGATATTTTAGCAAAGTCCCCCAGAGTGTTGTTTCTTTCCATCATTTCTTCTTCCTTGAATTTCTATGGGAGAGAGTGCATTCAAATCTAAACAAGATCATAGGAGAAGTCATTTTTGTCAAGGCTAGATATTTCAATTTGATATCATAGATGGAGGCTAGTGAAGTTGATGAAATAAAAATTCGTTTTCAAGAAAACATCCCTTATCCTCTGCACTAGTGAATAATATTGTAAAGAATACTTTAGATCCAAGTTTAAGTTCCACCACCCCCTTGGGTTTCCAAAAACTTTTTGTCCACTAGGATAAGGCTTTTTTTAGATGGCCATATCTCAAGGAACTTCATAAACGATTTCATGATCTTTCATGTAATGGATGTATTTGCCTATTTTATTAGAGGTGACCTCATACTATGGTTTTTATGTTATCTTTGAAAATCATCACTTTTTCTTGTTTTCCTACATCATGTGTTCTTTTTCGTTTTCGGTAAGTAGAACCTTTCTTGGGCTACTTCCACCCATGGAAATATCCTTGAATGAGGTTGAGAAGGAGGAGGGTCAACTTTCCTCCATGGAAGCCATTTCTTCCAAGGTAATGAACTGAGAAGCAATGCTAAGAAAACCCTAGAAAACCCCACAAACTTAACTTGCATTGTTATCTTATGCTCTCCTTTGATAATAATAAAAGTTCCATTTTAACTAAAATTTCATTTCATTTCAATTCAATGCTTTCCTTTCAATGTGTAACATTTAAATTTCTTTTATAACTTTTAGTGTAAAGTCCTTAAACCCATATTTAGAGTGTGTGAAGAGAAAGAGACCAAGAATACTAATTAATATAATTCGATATTGCATACTTATTCCTTCAAGGTGACTTAAATGATTTAAAGTTTAAGCATGAATAATCTTCCTTTTAAGTTAGTTGAGTACTACACCATCTTCTCTATTTAAACTTCTCTATTTCATGAACTTTCTGGAAAATCATTTTTGAGTAATGATTTTCCTTTATGTATATTTTTATTTTTTAAGGCATATATGGTGTTTTGTCTTGTCTAATTGTTCCACCAATGCAGACTTAAATGTTTTTATTATGTTGTATGGAAAAACAATGCCTTCTCATCTTTGTTTTTATTATTGAACAACTAGGTTTCCCGATATATTAATGTCTATAGGGGAAACAAAATTAGTAAATACCTCATAACTAGCATATCTTCGAAACAGGGGAAGGGAACACGAAAGACAATACAAGGTGGATATGTTGTAAAATAAAAGTAGAGTATTTGTTTTGGATAGTGTAGTGCCGCTTATTATGTTCCATGAATTTTTGAAGTCCAAATGTTGCATGGATATATCTTCTATTTATAGTGTCCTAACTTATTTTAATGAATTTTCTCATTTATGTCCTAACAAGGGTTTTGAGCCCAATCTATACAACGATCCTAGCTTCCTCCTTCATGGATCTACTATATCATTGGCAACTTGTGAACTTATCTTATCTCCTTATTGTCCTATCTACTTTTAGAATTATAAATTATTAGATAAGAATTATTAATAACTAATTATTATAATTAATTGATAATTAATAATGATTAGTTATTATTATTATTATTATTTTGTAATTTAGAGTTTGTATTGATTCCTGGTAAAAAATACAGATGCCTGATAGGAAGATAACTACCTGGCATCGGTGCCCTGTTGGGAAACCACCTTTGCCAGGTGTCCAAGTTAAAAAAATGTTAACGGTGCCCAAATGGGAAGCCACCGTTGTCTGTTGTCCAAAACAGAAATATAAACTGTGCTACAAGGCTACACAGGGCCAGATTTATCAAAGGCCATATGTCATGCGCATAGAGGAAAAAATTATACCGTGTCACGCAGGGCTAAAATATTGACATCAAGAGAAAAAGAGAATGGGAAGACATTAGTAACCTGGACCTAGACGTGGCCCGACGAAGACTTGCGTTGCCTGAGCTTTTCCTTTCTCACGGTCAACCATGGCTCTTCGAAGGCCTTGAAGAAACACCATCACTATATCCACTCTGCGCCAATGGTCATCTTCCCTGGTTTGAACTTCACACATGCCTATTTTGATGTCCTCTAGATCTTTCTTTATGTTGCTCAGAGCGGTCATGAGCTCAGCTCGCTCGTCGTCCCTGTCAAAGAAAGGAGAAGGGCGGTTGGAGAGCAAAGAAGAGGAAGAGGATCCCATAAGAGGGGAAGAAAGTGGATTGGCTGGGGAGGTATGAGGAGGGGGTGACTGAAAGGAGGAGCATCAAGGGGGGGAGGGTGAAGGTGGCGCATAACCAAGTGAATTTCCCATGATATCAAACCACTTGACCGTACAACTGTAGGGTTTCGAGAGAGGGAAGAGGCCAGTGATTGGATCATAGGATGGTTTAGAAGGAGAGGGCAAGACCAAAGGGGTGATAGGAGGGGGAAGAAATTCTATAGACGGGTGAACATCGAAAAGAGCCAACAGAGGGGAAGAATCCATATCATAGTGGGGGGAAACTACTCGAGGAGAGCTCGTAACTTCACACGACAGAGTAGAGGGAGGTAGTTTCCTTCCCCATGCTAGGTACCAGGCTGCTCCATGCCTTGGTCTACCCCTAGGTCTTGGCATGAAGGAAGGAGGCCGTTTTGGAGGGGAGAAGCTCCAGAACGGAGGGTTCACGCCAGGAAGCTCCTAAACGAGAAGGGAGGGATCACACCAGAGCTGGAGAACAAGGAAGAGAGGGAATTGAGAAAACCAGTGAGACAAGGGGGTCAATAACTCGAAAGTTGGATTAAACATGACCGACTAGAGCTGAAGTGACCGAGAGGTCTCACGACACTGCGCCATGAAGATGCACAGTTCTTTGTTCCTATGAGCTGCATGGTGTGAGTGAGAGAGGAAAGGTGATGGTGGGTCGTGTAAATTCCAGTGAGGATTTGAGGGAGGACGTGACGTTGGGCTGACACCTGATGTTGAGTGTCCTAGCCAGATGGAATTGCACAGAGCTGCTTCCATCAAGTCAAGGTGTCACCCCATCTAGGGGTCGGTCTTTGGTGCGAGCCAAGTTCGTGCAGGTGATGATTGTGAGGCACGTGGGGTTGGCCTCAGGGGAGTAGGAAAAGACCCCTTTCTCCAACTCGACACCTAGATTAGCTAACCAATCGACTACTTGATTTGCCGTTCTTCTTACATGTGATGAGAGTATTACTTGTCGATGTTGAAGAGTTGAATTCATTCTACAAAGTCTGTTCATTAGTCTCCATATTGGGGAGATTTTCTCCGTGTTTTCCCCATTGATTAGATGCATAAGGAGATTTATTACAATTTGCGAGTCACCTTTTGTGATGAGAGGAAAAAGCTCTTGCTCAGAGGCTGCTTGTAGACCACAGAGGAGACTCCAGATTTCCGCAGTGTTGTTGGTATTGTGTCTGATATTACCTACCAAGATATGGAGTATTTCTCCTTTTCCATTCCGGATAACCGCCCCATAGCCTGTTGGACCCAGGTTTCCTTTGGAGGTTGCATCAAAGTTGAGTTTAAACCAGTCTTTGGGCGGACCATTCCAATGGGTGTGGCTTGTATTTCGTCTTGTAACTGCGATTGATATTTTAGGGGTAGGAGTGAGCTTGATGTTCCATGCCTTGAGAATGTGAAATTCATTTGGAGGGGGTGTGAGGTCCTACTCTATCTATGGATGTAGCGAGATGGTTTCATTGATAGTGGTCTAGATTGTGTGCCACACTTCCTGGTGATCGATTTGAAGATTCTTCCATTTCTCTCTTTCCAAATGTTCTAGAGGATGAAGCCTAGAAGAAACTGCCAAATTTTGTTGAGGATGGGTGACTGAAAGGTAGAGCCTCTCCAACCCTCAATGGTTTCCTTTAAGTCTGTGCGGTTCCTATCCGATGTTCTCATGATACTGGCACTGTGATCCCAGATGCATGAACTATAAGGACAAAGATTTAGGAGGTGATTTTGAGTTTCTTCCTCCTGACCACAGAGATGACACCAAGAAGGGCCAATGAAGCCTCTTTTCCAAAGATTATCCTAGGTGAGGATGCTATTGTGCGCCACTAGCCAAAGAAAGGTTCTTATTTTCGGCCAGGTTTTCATATCCCAAATTTTCCTCCAAACCTCTTCTTGAGGTAAGGTTTTATGGCCCATTTTTATGTAGTAAGCTTCAGGAATGTTGAAGGCTCCTATGGTGGAGTGGCCCCATCTAAGTATATCCTCACCTTGTTGGCTGGAAATTTTCCTTTTACCTAGATGTTCCTGCAAGGGGAATAAGTTGAGCTGTGGGGGGATGTGCAGGTTCTCATGAGAAGTTTTCTAGGTTCGCCAGATTTCCCCTGGGTCAAAGGGCTTCCAATAGTCTATCACTTTGTGAAGTCCAACAACTGTTGTAAGTGGGATGAGGTTGCTGAGAGTCGGATCTGTGTTCAGGGGTGGGATTTTTTTCCATGAATCGCTACAAAAGTAAGCCGAGGAGGCACTTTGAAGTTCCTAGAACGAGTGGTCGGTGATGAGTCCGCAGTTGTTCCTGGCTGCATTCTAGATCCACAACCCCAAGTTTTATCCATTCCACGTGATGAGCTTTGTTTCAGGGAAAGTGGGGGCATATTTCTTCCTCCATAGTTGCGCGCATAGATATTTTGGTCACTTTAACCATCTCCACCAGATTTTATCACTCAGGATCTTGTTGAGAATAGCTGGGTCTTGGAGGCTGAGTCCTCCTTCCTTTTTTGGAGTGCAGACTTTTTTCCAACTTACCAAGGACATTTTATGTCCTTCTTTGTTACCCTGCCACATGAAGCTTCTTTGAAGTGATCTCAAAGTGTTAAGAATGAAATATGGGGCCACCAGGGCTAAGAAGATGTAGATGGGGAGAGCTGGCAAGAAGAATTTAAGAAGGATGAGGCAACCAGGCAGATTGAGGGAATGAAAGGTCCAGAGAGAGAGTCTCTATTTGAAGATGGAAAGTAAGGAGTCCCAGGAAGAATTCCTGAGTGGGTTGTCGATGAGGGGGATTCCCAGGTAAACTGAGGGAAGGATGCTTTGGGTGAATCCTAAGAGGTGCGTGAGGTGAAATTGGATTTCCAAAGGAGTGTTTAAGAAGAAAACTTGGGATTTGCGTAGATTCACCTCCATTCCTGAAGCCTCGCAGAAGAGGTCAATGATGGCTTTGAAGCGCAAGGCTTCTCTGGCTATGGACAAAACCATAAGAAGTATATCGTCTATGAATTGACTGTGTAAGATGGGGGGGGAAATGCCATGGGGTGTGAGGCTTGAGAGAGAGTGGTCCCTGATGGTTACTTTTAGGGTGCGGCTTAGTCCTTCTGCCAAAAGGATAAAAATAAAAGGTGAGAGTGGGTCGCCTTGTCTTATGCCTCGTGAGGGAGAGAAGGGATTGGAGGGGACACCATTGATGAGAATGGAGAACAAAGTTGAGGAGGTGAGATTTACTATCCAAGTGACCCAAGTGGGGTCAAAGCCAAAGGCTAGGAGGGAAGATCTTAAGTACTTCCAACTCAATTTGTCAAAATATTTGGAGAGGTCTAGTTTTAGGAGCATACCTGGAGTTTTGGTAGAGTGAAGTGAACGGATAACGTCATGAGCCAGGATCACGTTGTCCATAATTTGTCTACCCTCAACATAGCCTGATTGTTCTAGAGAAATCAGGAATGGAAGAATGGGTTTAAGACGGGTGGCAATAATCTTGGGAAGGAGTTTGTAAATGAGATTGCAGAGGACTATAGGCCTGAATTGTGATGGGCACGTAAAGTTGTTTTCCTTAGGTATGAGGGTGAGGAAATTTGTGTTGAGGGTTGGAGGACTTTTCCGGATTTTCAAGAGTCCTCAATGATTTCCCAAACATCTTCATGTATGAAGCTCCAACAATAATGAAAGAAGTATGAGTTGAAGCCATCTGGTCCTAGAGCTTTGCCTAGCTGGATAGCCTTGAGATATTGATCGACCTCCTCCTAAGTTATTGGTCTCATGAGGGCTTCGTTTTTCTCCTTGGTGACCTCCTTGGGAATGTTCCTGAGGATGGAATCTATGGCCTGCAAGTGGTCTGTTGAAGGTTTCGTAAGAAGAGTTTGATAGTAATAAAGTAATTCCTTTTCCATATCTTCATGTTGTTTAATTTCTATAACTTGCGTCGAGACTAGGTGGGTGATGCAATTGGTTTGGCGCCGCTAGATCATAGATATGTAGAAGAATTTTGTATTCCCCCCCCCCCCNCTGCAATATGGTTGTTTAAGAGTGTTTCTTGCACTTTAAGGTCTTCCGTCAACCCTTTTGAACGGATCTACTGTTGGAGTGTCTGCATTTGTTGTTTGAGATTTTCCTGTGCTTGGAAGATGTCGCTAAAGGTAGACTTATTCCAGGATTTTAGCTATTGCTTGAGGTTTTTTAGCCTTTGTTGGAACCGATACATTGGGCTCCCTTTTTGAATAGCCGCCTCCTCCCACCATGTCTTGATGTTTGTTTTGAAATTTGGGTGTTTCAAACATATTTTTTCAAAGCGGAACAATTTTCTGCCTGGGGTTCCAATGATGCCGAGAGTTAGTAAAATTGGCCAGTGATCTGATCTCGGGGTGTCAATGACTGTGGTGTTCCAAGCTAAGCCTTCCATCATAATAGATTCAGATATTATGAAGTGATCAAGTCTACTGGAGACGTGTTGTGCCCCCGAACACCTATTGGACCAAGTGAACAACCAATTGTCAGTTCCAACATCAATGAGATTTAGGAGACCGATGGTGCTATTGAAAATTATGTTGTCGTTGCTTAGAGAGTGTTGACCTCCATTTTTCTTCTCCAACCTTGTGATCATGTTGAAATATCCCCCAAGGATCTAGCGTTGGGGGCCTAAATGCTCTACTATCCATTCCAAGTGTTGAAGAAAGGCTTTTTTGTCCCCTGGTCTGGGGGAACCATAAACATTTGTGATGTAACCTTGTTTGTCCGAGCCAATGAGGAGAAAGGACGCTGTGATGGTCCATTTGGAGGTAAAAAGGTTGTCAAGTAGGACCGTGGTGGGATTCCAAAGAATTTCTAAACCTCCAGGTGCCCCTCTGGCATCCACGTCCACATACTAAGCCTGCTTCCAACATCTGTGTAGAGTACTATTTGCCTCTATCCCTGTGCATTTCGTTTCCTGTAGGAGGAGTGTATCTGGATGATCCTTCTTGATTCTGTCTTTGAGCAAATCTTGTTTTCTCTTTGCGTTAAGGCCCCTTATGTTCCAAGAATGTATCTTCATGATAATGATGGGGGTTGGAGGGGAGGGAAGGTTTTTGAGATCAAATGTATTTGACCTGAGTTGACTAGAAAGTTGCCTACATTTTGAATGAGTTGGTGTTTGAGTTTTTTGCCTCTCTTCTTCTCTTCTTTTGTAGGCTTATGTTGGTCCTTTGAGGTTTCTTTTTGTATTCCCAGATTTGTGTTGGCTCTGGCTGACCCTCCTACCGAAGAATTGAGAAATACCTTGTGCACCTTGCGCAGTTGGACTAGCGGAATGGTGTATAGTTGTTTCTTGCGATATCCCTGCTCTAGATGGGCCATGCCAATGCGTGCTAGTTCATGATCCTCTAGATCCGTATCTGGATCCCCTATTTTTGGGCTGAGAGTATTTGGAAGAATGGGCGTCAGGATTGTAGGTTGAGAGGAAGGAGGGGCTGGGGGATCAGGCAGATCAAAGGTTTGACCAGTAGTATGTGTTGTCAGAGGGTTGGTTGACAGGGAGGGGGTATCTGAGGTGGTTTGGAGGGCATCAAAGGAGTTCTTGGTGAGGGGTCCAGGGGGGGGTTGGGGGGGTGTCCTCTTAGTTTGATGCTTTCTACGGCCCATGACCTCGGTGAAGCCCTCCTTGGTCTTGTCAGAATCTTCCTGAGCTGGATTAGGTGGGTTATTTAGAGGGAATTCACGGAAAGGATGTCCATGTTCATGACATTTACAACAATGAAAGGGGATGTGCTCATAATCTAGGGTTTAGGACCACTCATCATCTTGATAATCTAGGATAATGGCTCCAGGAAGGGGTTTTGAGATGTTTAAATAAACATAGATGCAGGCATAAGCAATATACCTTCATTTCTTTGTTGCCTCCAAGGCTTTGACATAGTTGCGGATGGTATTCCCAATTCCTGCGAGAATCTCCTCCAACCAAAATTCATGTGGGAGCGAGTACAGCCGCAACTAGACCGAGGCGTGGGTAATGCCTTTATTTTCCGGGATGAATCTTTCCATCCAAAATCTAAGGAAGAGGCCTACNCCCTCAAAGATTTGATTTTTGTCCTCCAGGTTATGAAAAATGATTGTGAAGAAGCCTTTTGATCCTAGTTGGAGATCGTAATGTCCCTTGAGTTTCAACCATTGTTGAATCCATTTGACTAGGTCTTTTTCAGAAGGCCATAGCCCCAGGAATTTGCCTATTAGGGCAAAATATCTCATGTATTGTTTTTGATCTTCGATTCTTGGAGAGTTGATGGTGTATTTTGGAGCGGTCATGGCTTGTGGGATGCATTTGTCGGGTTCCCAGGTGCGTTTAGATTTTGGCTGACTGGTTTCAGGATCAATGCCCATCGGTTTTTCCTTCGACATTTCGTCCTCCCAGATTAGTTGCTGCATGCCCTCCGGGAGTTCAAAAGTTTGGCGCTTGAAATGTGAGGAGCCATGCTCCTTTCGTGTGACAGAGCTATAGGAGGGTGCTTGGGGCGCCCCTCCCTCGGTCTCCATGGCCGCGGCACGGAGTAGAAGGCAGAGGATTCAGGTTGTAGCAGAGAACCCTAACGCATAGATTGGCAATGATTAATTATTAATTAATTATAAAGTATAAATTAATTAATAAAAAATAAAATAATAGATAACATAATAAAATAATAAAGTAATAATAAAATAAAGATAATACAAAAGTAAAAATAAAGTAATCATATAATGTATTAATTAGCCAGTGTAGAACAATTTTAACCCTGCATCTATAAGCCCCTACAAGAATCAATATATGAGAATGTTAGATCTCTTCTTCTTCCACAATCCATAAGTATATTATGGTAATAATGATATTAGTATAGAAGGAATGTTTGTCACTCTTATTCAATAAACTATCAATAAATAGTAATGCCAATATTATATGATAAGGAGAAGAGTAAGATGAACATTATCTCATAATTAAACAATATATGATATTAAATAATAAATAGAATAATAAATAGAGTATATGATAAATATTATCCCATAATTAATTAAACAATATATATAGTATTATTATTGATCATGATAAAAGTCATATGGTTGATTCAAACACTCAAATTTAATAAAAAAACATTTAAAAAATATAGTTTAAAGAAAAAAATTTAATTATATGACAAAATTTTATTTTTGAAAAGTATTTTTTATAGAAAAATGACAAAAACAATATTTAATACTATTAAGTTTGTGGATTAGATAAATATAATAATTTTATTATTATTATTTGTTATAAACATGAATTTGCTTCATTTTTATAATTTATAGTTAGTTTTATTTATATCTTTTAATTTATCTGTATTTATTAGAATGATATTTAAAATTGGAAAAAAAATAATAAAAATTAAATAAATTTTTATGTAATATGAGAAATTATTATAATCATATAAACATAATGGGAAAATACCATTCACCTAGCAATTTACACCAAATAAAATTAACAATTAAAATATTTTTAAAGACATTAGTAGAACAATATTAAGTTCAACAAGAATAGAAATAAGAATTACAACTTTTCTTAATTTAGAGTCATAATAACGAAATATTCAAATTTAAGTAGTCATAATAACAATTAAAAAAAGAGCTTGTCTGAACCATCTATGTTTTGTTTTTTTCACGGAAATCAATAATATAAATCTGGATGAAATTGCATTTCTTTGTTGTATAAATTGCATTTTTTAATGTATAAATGAATTCATACTCTTGAAAAATCGGAACATCTAGATTATACATATTCAACACTTAAATGTTTAACCACATTTAAAACAAAATTAATCAAAAAAAGCCACAATGTAAAATATTTAGAGTATGCTTTAAATGAATATATGTTTTCTTATTTTCACTATTAAATATATTTTCCAATGTGCAATTAATTCCATGCATAGTGAAAACCCTTGAATGTGTATATTGAAATGAGTTCATGATTTTTGTATTTTTTAACAATTTTTTTTATAGAAGTATTCTAACAATAACATCAAATCATTATAACAAACTTCACCTATTTCCAAAATTAACAGAAAAAAACAAAATTTAAACTTTATCATGTTAAATTTATTATACAAATTAGAAATTTTCAATTCACATAGATCCCAAATTTAAGATATTATATATATCATTAAATGTGTCATGTATAGACATTTGTCATTTATAAAAATTATGAAGCTTTACAACATTATGTATCAAAAATTAAAAAAAAAATAAAATCTTATTTTAAAAAAAAATATACATTTTAAATTCAATATATTTAAATAATAAAAAAAATATTCTTAATTAATGAGTAATAGAATGCACAGTTAAACATTATGTTATATGTGAGGTCACTATAATATGTGAAATTACTCATCTAAACCTTAACTATGTGTATACACATTACCAATAACCTATGTGTATGCGGAGATTTCCATATGGCCATTAAATTTATGTCCTTACAAATTCTCATGGCCGAAAATTACTTTCTTGTCACCTCTTTCCATTTTAATATATATAAAATAATACAAATGCACTGAGAATTATAAATTATAGTACCATATTAAGGAAATATTCATTTAACGGTTAGGTTTTCTTTGAACACAATCATGTAATTTTGCATTGAGATTTGTCCTTCCTTTAAAAACAAAAACTCCATACGTACTCATATAAAACATAGCTAACTTCTCACATTGAAATAAAATGCTAAAAAGAAATTTGTCAAACATTTGGTAGTGATTAATTGGATTAAGATAGACGACGAAAAAGTGAGAACAAACCTCTTCTTAAATGGAAGACAATGTGTCAAACAGTTTGTAGTGATTAATTGGATCAAGATAGACGAGAACGAACTTCCCCTTGTCAGAAACAGGAGATAACATGTCAAACAGTTGGCAACGATTAATTGGATCAAGACAGACGACGAAAAAGCGAGAACAAACCTCTTCTTAAACGAGAGACAACGTGTCAAACAATTAGCAATGATTAATTGGATCAAGACAAACGAGAACGAACCTCCCCTTGTCAAAAACGGGAGACAACGTGTCAAACAGTTAGCAGTGATTAATTGGATCAAGACAGACGACAAAAAAGCTAGAACAAACCTCTCCTTAAAACACCTTCGATGTAATTAGAGTGGGTCTCTTGGATCTTTAACATAATTAAAGAGTGTTTTTAGTGTGTTAGAGGCATGAAGATAGTTACAATGATTTCATTTGTGAGGATTGTGGGAATGTTTTAGCTACTCCTTTAAATGATAGGGAGGGTGACAAATGGAGTAGAGCTAGTGGTTTTGGAAGTAGAGTTATTGGACAAGTGATTGCTGTGCAAGTTGGTGATTTTGCAGAAGGCTCAAGAGATTTTCTTGTGATTGTAATCATTGTTGAGGAAACATAATTAAAGAGTGTTTTTAGTGTGTTAGAGGCATGAAGATAGTTATAATGATTTCATTTGTGAGGATCGTGGGAATTTTTTAGCTATTCCTTTAAATGATAGGGAGGGTGATAAATGGAGTGGAGCTAGTGGTTTTGGAAGTAGAGTTATTGGACAAGTGATTGTTGTGCAAGTTAGTGATTTTGCAGAAGGCTCAAGAGATTTTCTTTTTCTTGTGATTGTAATCATTGTTGAGGAAAGTGGATGCAAGGTGGGATTGATATTTTTGTTGGAGATCATAAAAGACTCAATAATAAGGATATTCCAAATTCCATTTTTTTGGTACAACATGTCTATATGATATTTTTGGTGATATATTCATGGTAGGAAATCA
This sequence comes from Picea sitchensis, assembly GCA_010110895.2. Classification (NCBI taxonomy): domain Eukaryota; kingdom Viridiplantae; phylum Streptophyta; class Pinopsida; order Pinales; family Pinaceae; genus Picea; species Picea sitchensis. Next base: position 2,907 of record SNQJ01S0026430.1, on the reverse strand, counting down.
AATTGTCAATATTTTTTTTTAAAGAAACAACAACATCCAATAAAGAGATAACAATTATCTTCAAATTCCATTTTGAATTTGACAAGATGATTGAGAATAATAAAGAAGTCTTCTAGATTTTGTTTTCCATGTGACCAACTAGTAAAAGCATCATTGATGAATTTTAACCACACATTTAGTTTTAAACGGGAGTAATTAAGAGCCTTCATTTTGGAATGTTCCATGTATGTGTTTGTGACCTCCCAGGAAAGAGGTGATCTAGCCACTACACATTATGTTTTCTCATAAAGTTCCTTTGAGTGAGAGAAAATTCTAATACTGACTAGAGTAGTAGTTTCCCATTTTGTGAGTTCACTGATTAATTTCCTTTGAGTGAGAGAAAATTCTAATCCTGACTAGAGTAGTAGTTTCCCATTTTGTGAGTTCATTGATTAATTCAATTGCCTCATTGTGAGAATTTTTTTTAAGAGATAATATTGAAGATAACAAAAAGACTATGATTCTTGATTCCATTCCTTTAATATTTAGATAAACTACTTAGAATATTTGACCCACTACTCTATCCCGTGTTAAAGCCACCATTTTAGAAGGCCACATGTAAATATAATGATGTTAAATATCAACTCATTCATATTAATGAGATCATGTGCAATAGTGATAACTCAAACTTAAGAGTAATCAAATCAATACTTAAAACCTAAAACCTCAATGATAAAACCTAAAACCTCTTAATGTTAATTGCAATATTAAACCACCATATTTTGAATGTTAACTGCAATATTAAACCACCATAGTTTGAATCAAGATGACAATTAAAACATCAAGGATCTATGTTATGTTCAACTTATTGACAACATTTAAGGAGCCATCCAAACTATCATCATTCAATGCACATTAACCACCATAACAAATTATAAACATGAAAGAATAAATATCCATAGCTGTATTTAGTGCACTCCAAACTTAGGAAATAAACAATGAATAATTTCACACACGAAGCACTATGTAAGTAACAACAAAGAATTATTTCTTAAATGTGCTTTGAAATGTGTCTTAAGGCGAGTGTTAAATGCATTAAGTTATTAGATTTGATATGGTAATATTGTTTGGAGCAAGAGTTTTTATGGGGTTATTTCTGTCCATTTAGAACACACAAATTTATGAGTTGCAATAACCAATGAGTAAAAGGGGATGTATTAGTGTTTTTATCCCACAATAAAGTAAAACATGTAATATCTAGATTGTTTTACTCAAGTGTCCCTTTGACCAACGAGATTTAAACAATAAAATCAATCATAAATGACTTGTAAATGAGAATTTAATCACTTAGAAATCTCCTAACCAACAAGTTTTGTGAATTTTTGACCAACAAGATTTATACAATAAAACCATCATAAATGACTTGCAAATGGGAATTTGACCACCTAGAAATCTCCTAGCCAACACGTTTTGTGATATTGTAGCAAACCTTAAGTAGATTTGGGGGGTGACGTCAGGCTCAAGGAGCAAAGTATCCAACTCAAAGGTGCATCGATCTATTGTATTTAGGTGTTAAGAATGGTTTTTAATGAAATCGTTGCAAGGTTAAGTGAGAACAAAGTGTTTTTTACTTGATATATTTATACCTTCATATTTTGTGTAAAACTTGCAGCCTTGAAAGAATGAACAACAATCAAACTAAGAAATCATTGGCACCTTTCACTACAGAATTAAAGCATTAATTATGGTATTGAGTGCCAAAATTTTGATTTGTTGTGCTTAATGATGGAAGTGTTGCATCCTTTATGACACCGATTAGGTTATCTAAAGTATGTGAATCATGAAAATAACCCAACATTGCCAATTAAAACCCTTGTTGATGGACTTAAGATAAAGCGAGACTAGCATTAGGCCGTGTATTTCCAAGCAAGAATAGAAATAACTGAAGAGAAATGGTAACATTTAATCACCTTCATAGTTACTTTGTTAAGAAGGTTTAGATTAAAAAATGAGCGAATTAAAGCAATATCTATACCCAATATTTTCAGATAGGTACACTAGCTTTACTTATGCCAACCTTTAAATATATACCATAATTTTTTTTTATTAGCATGAGAGATATCCGAGTTAGATGAGTTTTAACAGTTAAAACCAACTTAGATATAACAATCTAACTTAAAAGATTAAACCCTTAGAAACCTTGGATTTCTCAAGAAAAAAAATATAGAAAAGTTAAATTGAAATTTTATGGGAGAAGGGAAATTACAGACTAGTGCCTAAATCATATTGGGATAAGGGGTCAATCTAACACCTTGATGCTTGGTTCTTGCAATGAATCTTGTTGCAACCTTAACCATGGTGATCCACTCTTGTGGCCATGAGGCATCCGAGTGGCCCCAACTTTACAAGAGTGATCCTAACTTCACTACCACTTACCAGATGTTAGGCACATGCAGACTATCCTTGAATTTCATCTTCAGGACGAAATGCTATGCCATCTGGGCCACCTCTGTGTTCCTTCAAGTGAGCATGGGAAGCTGATTTTGGAAGCTCACTACAGTCGGATGGAGGGAAATTTTCGCATGGAAAATACCATGACCGTACTACATAAGAATTTCTATTGGATGAAACTTCACCAGGACATCATCAAGTATATTAGGTCCTGCACTTCTTGTTCCATTTCCAAACCAACCACTAAGAAGTAAGGCTTATACACCCCTTTTCCTACTCTCGACATGCCTTGGGAATCCATCTTGATGGACTACATGTCAAACCTTCCTTCAACTAAGCAAGGAAATGACTATGTTTTTTTTTGTGGTTGATTTATTTTCTAAGATGGCCATCCTAACAATCTACAAGAAGAATATCACAGTGGATGCCACTATCAAGATCTTCTTCGAACGAGTGTGGGTACACTTTGGGATACCA
>SNQJ01S0026429.1:118306-129008 GCA_010110895.2 Picea sitchensis | reverse complement strand
AAGATTGGTACTATGGCATACAAATTGGAGTTGCCTACATCTTCACGAGTACACCCAATTTTCCATGTTTCATGCTTAAAGAAGGTTATAGGCAACAAGATCCCAGTTCAAACTATATTGCCAGAACTTGATGGGGAAGGAAAAATCATATTGGAGCCTGAAGCCAACACTGACAAAAGAATTCTCCAGCTGAGGAATAGATCCATTTCAAAGTATCTCATTAAATGGAGGAAACTATCGGCTGAAGATTCCACTTGGGAAGATGACTCTTTTATACAGAAGCATCTAGAGTTACTCAAGAGTTGCAGACAACAATTGTCTCAAGGGGAGGGGCATGTTAAGCCCTAATATTGGCTCATTACCCCTTAATTGGAGCATATTATATTAGTAATGTTATTTTATTTATGTCGGCTTTAGGCCATTAGTACCTCCTAGTATCATGTATATACCAAGGAGACATTTTCATTTTGAATCATCTTGTACTTGAACATTTAAGTGGGGTAAAAGGAGGTTGCCCCCTCGAAGAGGCTTATTATCTGAAATTATCTCATTTTCAAGGCGTTGAGTACTTTTTCTGAGGTTTTTCTATGCTATATTGATATTTGGTTCTTAAGAGTGCAAGAGGTTTAAAGAGGTAAAACTAACATTGGTAAATCATGTACCAGATATCTCATGTGTCTCAATAAGAAAATGTTGTTTTTCCATTAATTTATATAGCTAGTAAACATTATTTAATTCCTATACAATCATAGTGGTCATACCCTGGTGGTTGTAATAAGAATGGTTCTAAGTTTTCTATGTTTTTGATTCATGGTTATACATATGTGCGTTATTTCCCCACATCCATTTCTAGGGAACTTAGTTGATGTCATCAAACTAATAAAGTGGAAATTCACCTTGATTAAGGAGGCACTAGGAATACTAAATAGGGGGAAGAGGGGAACAAAGATATGGAATCCAATCTTACTAAATTGTAAGCTATCCTCTTTGTGAAGAGAGGCACATGTTAGCTATGGTGAATCAAAGCTAAGGCATTGAAGTAATAGTAGAATATTATTTTTATGGATATGTTTTATGCATCTTATAATCTTATGGAGTTGTATAATGTGGAATATTCTCTTATGCAATTTCATTTGAATATTGTCTTTTAGATTACTAACTTTGGTCATGAAAAATTGAGTCTCATTGTGTCAATGAACTATGTCTCAATATATTGAATATTTGATCAAGCATTTAAACTTTAGTTGTGGACTATTCCTTTTTTCAATTTTATGGTTAATCACATTTCATTTCCATCTTGGTTGTTTAACAATGAAATTTTCCAAGGTGTTGAACTATTTCACTTGTTGGGAAGTTTCTGATTTATACCAGGCAGATATTATGGAATGTTATTGCACAATCTATACTTTCCCAAAGCCTAAAGGAAAGTAGGCTTATATTGACGTAACACAGAGGTAGCCCTATCATTGTCACCCCAATAGGGTACCTATTTCTCTTTACGAGGAGAAAAATCTCACTCCAAGGGAGACATCCCAGGACCTAGTTGGTTGATAAAAGGAAGAAAGACACAATGGAAACCCACCCCTCTCTCTAGATCACTCAAAAGAAGAAGTTGATTGGGTAAATTTTAAAGGGATACGGGAAAGTGAAAGTAGTTTTGTACCTTCTATTTACCAATGAAACATCAAACATCAATAGTAACAATGATATCAATGATTATAATCACTGACTTCTTAGAAAAATTATGTGCTACTAGAACAAGTTATATATAAAGATGAGATTATAGCAGTAACAATGTATCTTGAAAATTGCAAGTTGTGATGACAAGACAAGATACAAAAGGGCTTGCAAACTTGATAATACTTTGTCACTCATGATTATGAAGATTATTACAAGTCAATAAATGACTTAAATGGTTGTCCAAACATTTATAACAACATTAATTAATGATGTTGACATCAATGGAAACCACTTCAAAAAAAGTATTATAATAAAGCAATAAGACACTACTTCAATATCCAATGATTATAGTTTGTTTAGTAAAAATGCTGAATGGTTTTAATGGATGATTTTAGGGCTATTAGGGGCTGCAACAATGGATGTAACAATAGCTATGACAATGGTAACAACTTCATAATTTGCACTTTAGAAAGGAAATTAAACACAAGCATTAGCACTTATTGATAGTACCTTTCCTTATACAAATTCTGGGATGACTTAGATGGTTAGTAGGCTGATATAATATGAAAAATAATAGTTGAATCAGTGATTATGACAATAGCAACTTGGTTGTTAGTATTTCTAGGTTAGGTTAGAAATTTAGTTAAGGTTAGTAGAGTATCAAGTAGGGAATTGAGCTTGAAAGTTGATGATCCTTGTCAAAGGTCAAAGGAGGATGACTAATGCATTTCTAGGGTAATGGATTCAAATATGGAGGCTTCTTCTAAGGCTGTTAATTAATGCTAATACATAAAATTCTAAGAGGGAAAAATCCTAGGAGGAGTAGCAAATTAAGTCCTCCTAGATTTTGACCTCAAGAAACAAAGTGCTAGGGTGTAGGAACTTCTAGGTCCAAGCACCTTGATCTACTTAGCCTTTTTATGGACTAAACATCATGCAACAATAACCAAATGCAAACCTCTAGAGTGCCATCATTTTAGGGCTCTAGGGTTTCACTAGTTACTAGATCACTTTAGTGAAAGCTTGGTTAATAAAAAGTAAGAAAGTAGCAACTTAAGTTTCTTACTTCAAGCATTAAATACACCATGCAATTTCATAATATTGTATGATAAAAATAAAACCATTCAATAGATGACAAAATTCATATTTTACTTACTTGCACCAAGAATAATCATGAGTATACCATGCAAGATCACCATAAAAGTCCAAAAATTGATCCAAGTTGCAAAGATAATCCTTAAACAAGAGTCGCGCCTCACTATTTCAGCCAATAACCCTAATAGGGAGAAAATTTCATACCTCCTAGACTCCAAGGAAAAGTTGTGATGAAAAGAAATGTCACTTTCTGCTTGAGTATACAAAATTTAACCTAAACTTAATTTTAGTTAATAATTACTAGGCCGACCTCGACATTTTTTTACCCAAATTAAATATGGACAAAATAAAATTAATTTGCATCTAAGAATCACTCCATGGGTGACATCATTCCCCTCTAGGGTGACTTTGAGCCCTATGTATTGAACATTGAGCTAGGAAAGTGGAGCGCTTGGCTTCTAGAGGTCTAAAATGATGCCCACACATGCCACCAAGCTCACAAATGCCTCCAAAGATGAAACCCTATCTATAGATAATGTCTAGGTCTATCATGGTGATTTCTGAGGCCCTCAAGGGCTAACCTCCATATGGGAAGAGAAATATCCCCTAGGTCTAGGTCTATCAAGGTGACTACAAATGCAGCGTCTTTCTTTCTCCTCGTGCAAGTTTTTCAATCTCTTCTTACCCCTGGTTGGGGTTTCAACATCCATCTGTGGGCTTTAAGCCCCATGAAGGTTTGAGCTAATTATTCCCTCATGTGTACCTGTCCACCGGGCAAGGTATTGTAGCAACAACAAGTATGCCCTTTAGGGGGTTCATAATTCACAGGGATCATAGCATGCAAATCACATCCAATAATTAAATTACCCAAACATGTGCATCAAACCCCTCTTAACCTAGACAAATGCTCAAAGACATTATGAAATTTGATAATTTAGGTCTGTAGAAACTCTCAGGGTGTCCCATTGGGCTAACCTCTCTTAAGTTTGTGGTGTTTCCCAGGAGGGATCTATTCCAAGTCATGTAAGTGTATGAGGTGGCATGAGGTAAAAATTTGAGCATGGGGTGCATGTAATAACAGGGAAATGTAATGACTTACCAATGGGTTCCTTTGTAGAAGGAGAGCTGCACCTTGTCATAAATGTGATTGTTTCCTATAACATTCATTACCATTTACTCTTACTTTATTTATTTTTATCTTTTGTTCTTGTGATTCAAGGAAATAGTTGAGGGCCACTATCCTAGTTTGATGACCAGAGGTGACAGTGTTATCCAAAAACATTTCACAAAAATGAGAAGGTTGGCTCGTGATGAGAACCCATTTATCTTGCCTATGCCACCAAGATCCACTACCTTGGCTTGGTGACCAGATAGGTGATAGTGTAATATTTCTACATGCCCATGGTCATAATAGGTCAGCTCGTGATGAGAACTCCTATCCATCAACTAGTACCTTGAGTTTTCATGTTATCTTATGGATCCCCTTTTCTTACTAAGAATATTTTCACTACTTTCTCGTGGATCCCTAGGCAAAGCATCTCGAAGGTTTTGAATTGGATTTTAACTCTTGCAAAACACTTTTACCCTCTGGGCCTTTAGCCCCTTCTTTCCACAAGGTAAGGTACAACCCTTCCTAGTGTAGCCAATCCCAATGCCCAAGAAAGGATAGGGTATATGAAAGGAATAAAGATGGAAAGTGGTAAGTATTGAGGGAACGAATGATGAATTTCCATAGATTAACCCAGTAGCAACCCATCTTAAAGGGAAATTAACTTACTAGGGAACCATGTTACCCTTCCAGGTATGAACGAGGAAATGAGAATAATTTCCAAGAAAACATCATGAAATTATTAAGGATTCAATACAATATATTCAAGTGCTTCAAAAATCAGAGTGATACATACCATGATACTCAGACTCATTACCTCATGTAAAAAGGCTCACTTCTACTTCAAGACTAGGCTGGTGTGATGGATATTGTTCTTGGTGATATGTGGACTACACTGAAGAAAAGATGAGCCCTCCAGGGCCATTCTCAAGTCATATGGATCTCGATACTCCATGTCTAGGACCCATGGGCCTCAAGACATGATCTCCTTAGTTATCCCTGGGATAGGGGATAACATCTGGCTCAAAATCGGGGGCATGTTCTCATCATAGAGAACATGAGAACCTCAACATCTCTGGTATGACATGTGCCTACTAAATCTGGACAAACTATATTAATAATCCCAAGGGTGGTGATATCATCCCTTCGTCCATATATGATAGAAGTTCCTATAGTCTAACATATGATTACGAGCATACATACATACATACATAATGAATCAAGACAATATTAAAATGCAACTACAACTATGCTAACATGATATGAAAATGGTATATATAATGGATGCAAGTTCCTACCTACCTCTAATTACCCATTGGTTGAATGCTAGATGTAGTCATATAACCAGTGAAACCATCCTAGAAATACCTCATAATACTTGCCTCTATGCTTCATCATAAACCAAAACAATGACAAGTCAAGAACAAAAATAACATGAGTTAGAGCATGCATCATATCATAGGAAATCATAAATTCTAGTTCATGGAGGCAGGAGGGAGGGACAAAATTATGCCAAGTTACACTTCTAGGAAAGTGCTCAATCCATCTCAGAAAGATATCGTGACAAATCAAAGGCTCAAAATACTAACTCAAATATTTTGAAGGTTGGCTACCTTGGACGTCATCACATCTTGATGTTTGGGAAGGGACTAGAAAGAACCTAGAGGATGATTGGAAGTTTTTTAAGGGAAAGTTGAAAGACTGAGATAATAAACTTTTTCTTAAGGTATTCAACCTACCCTTGAATTCTAAAGGAATTATTTTCCTCAGAAAAAAATCAAGACAAGGGACATGTCTCCCAACTACACCCTCAGTGACAAAGCGAGGTAAAGTAGTCGAAGGGAGATGGAAACCCTTTTCACAAGTACCCTGCTTTAGGCAAGAAATTTCCTCACCTTTATCAAGATCTAAGCACAACGATGGTTGATAATATTCCTCATAGAATAAATCCAAGTGCTCAAAGGAATACTCATCAAAATCCTCAAGGTATGACTAAAAATCATCAAGAGAACATAGAACTAGTTCACCCTTGGTTGTTTGGAAAACATATGTAATTATACCATCTCCTTGTTGCCATATGTCAGAATCAATAGAAAATATCATATGATGTTTGTGAAGGAAACAAATGGAAATGACCCACAAATTCGTTAAAAGTATCCCCATCATACCCAATCACATCCCATTTATGTTTCCCAACATGTATGAACTTGTCAATATTATCAACAATGTCATTACCTTTATCATAACACGAAGTGCTTAAAACATAAAAAGGCTCCTCTAACTGTTCTTCACTTTCGAAATCACAAAACAAAGCATCTTCAAAATCTTTGAAAGGGAAATAACTTATTGTATTCACTTCTTCCTATGCAGGAGGATCGAATACTTGGATGAATTCATCAAATGAAAGATCAATCATTAGTGCCTCATCCTCATGACTTACCCCTACATATTCAGCTTCATAATATAGAGGGTATAGCTTGTCCAAGGATTCCCTTTATTCTTCACCTTTTGAATCATAGAATAGGGTATCGTCAAAAACCCGAAAAGGAAAGTGACTAACCCAATCCTCTTCTTCTTGTGCAAGAGCAATAGGATCTCAGATGGCTTCATTAGAGAGAGGGGAACACATTAATACTTCATCATTATGTTTGGTATCTTCAGTCTCTCACTCTTCAACCAGGTCCTCATTATTCTTGGTAGAAGCATCAGTAAATTCTTGCTCTTCCCCATGGGATTGGTAACCTTCATCAAGATCCCTCTCCTCAACCTATTTTTGATTGATTCCTTGCTCTAAATTTTCGGTAATTCTTCAACGAAGGTCTCAAGGAAATCTATTCTCTTAAGAATATTTGGGGTATCTTTGGGCTCACTAATCTTGACTTATGGAACAAAGGATCGTTCTTCCTTGGATGAGGATATATTGGCTTCGAATTTTGTGGCCATGCCATAATCTTCTTGGACTGACCTTGGTCCATTTTTATCAATAAGGAATGTTGATTCTCCTGAGAATTCTTTGATATAGAGGAAAATGAGGAATTGAGGTCTAGGATGATAAGTTCTAGGGAGTTGTTGTGACAACTTCTAGAACATGGTATGGAAATCCCTAATGGTCTCATTCTTATTCTTCTTTATGTGATTAATTTTTTTCACCAACACCATGTGATCCTCTTCTAATTTATCCATGGATGTAATTCTATCATCAGGGAGGCCATCATGCCATATTCTAGCATCACCATGAAGAGTGGCAGAGAAAATTTTCATTGTTGGATCTTCAACATCGTCACTGATAGGATGGATTTTGAAAAAGGACTAGAAGTTGCTCATGTGGTCTTCGGCTCTAACCTCATCATCACTAATGAATTTAGGGAGCCATTTTACATACCTTGGAGGAATTTTTCATGGATACCCCAATATTTCACTCATATCCAAGGGTTTAAAATTACCTGGGTCCCATTGAGAAGCCATTTTTTTCTTAGTCATTAGTGGAGTTTCCAGATAATCCTTTTATGGATTATCAAAAGGAAAAGAGGGAATCACCCTCATCGGAGTCACTAGGTAATCTTTGAAAAGTAAAAGGATTTGAGAAAAAGGCTTACCGAAAAAGTGTCGTTCGAGGAAAATTGACTCGATGTTCCCTAACAATGACACCAAATTTTTTATTATAGAATCTATACATTCCCAAATCCTAAAGGCGAGTAGGATTAGATTAACGTAACACGTAGGTAGCCCTATCATTTTCACCCCAATAGGGTACCTCTTTCTCTTTATAAGGATGAAAACCTCACTCCAAGGAAGACATCCTAGTACCTAGTCGGTTGATGAAAAGCATAAAGACATGATGAAAACCCACCCCCATCTCTAGGTCACTCAACAAAAGAAGTAACTTGGGTAAATTTTAAATGGATAAGGGAAAGTGAAAGTAGGTTTGTAGCTGCCCTTTACCAATGAAACATCAAATGTGAGTAGTAACAATGATATCAACGATTATAATCGGTCACTTCTTAGACAAATTATGTGCTACTAGAACAAGTTATATATAAATATGAGATTATAGAAGCAAGAATGTATCTTGAAAATTGCAAGTTATGATGACAAGAAAACATATAAATGGGCTTGCAAACTTGATAATACTTTCTCACTTATGATTCTCAAGATTAACACAAGTCAATAAATGACTTAAATGGTTTTCCAAAAATTTATAACAACATTAATTAATGATGATGACAACAATGGAAACCACTTCAGAAAAAGTACTATAATAAAGTAATAAGACACTACTTCAATATCCAATGATTATAGTTTTCTTAGACAATGATCAATAGTTTTTATGGATGATTTTAGGGATGTTGGGGTTCGCAACAGTGGTTGTAACAACAACTATGACATCGGTAACAGCTTCAGAATTTGCACTTTAGAAAGGCAATTAAACACACACTTTAACACTTATTGATAGTACCTTGCCTTATATAAATTTTGGGATGACTTAGATGGTTAGTAGGCTGATATAAGCTGAAAAATAATAGTTGTATTAGTGATTATGACAGTAGCAAATTGGTTTTTAGTATTTCTAGGTTAGGTTAGCAAGTTAGTTAAGGTTAGTAGAGTATCAAGTAGGGAATTGAGCTTGAAAGTTGATGATCCTTGTCAAAGGTCAAAGGAGGATGACTAGTTCCTTTCTAGGGTAATGGAGTCAAATATGGAGGCTTCTTCTAAGGATGTTAATTAATGATAATACATAAAAGTCTAAGAGAGAAAAATCCTAGGAGGAGTAGCAACTTATTTTGACCTCAAGAAACAAAGTGATAGGGTGTAGGCACTTCTAGGCCCAAGCACCTTGCTCTCCTTAGCCTTTTTATGGACTAAAACATATGCAACAATTACCAAATGCAAACCTCTAGAGTGCCAAAATTTTAGGGCTCTAGGGTTTCACTAGTTACTAGATCACTTTAGTGAAACTTTGGTAAATAAAAAGTAAGAAAGTAACAACTTAAGTTTCTTACTTAAAGCATTAAATACACCATGCAATTTCATAATATTCTATGAGAAAAATAAAACCATACAATAAACCATTCAATAGATGAAAAAATGCATATTTTACTCACTTGGACCAAGAATAATCATGAGTATACCCTGCAAGATCACCATAAAACTCCAAAAATTGATCCTAGTTGCAAAGATAAGCCTTCAACAAGGGTGGTGCCTCACTATTTCAGCCAATAACCCTAATAGGGAGGAAATTTCAGACCTCCTAGTCTACAAGGACAAGGTGTGATGAAAATGAACGTCACTTTCTGCTTCTTTATAAAAAAATTAACCTAAAATTCATTTTGAGTTTATAATTATTGGGCTGACGTGGCGAGTTTTTTACACAAATTAAATCTGGACAAAATAAAATTAATGATTCATTTATAACAACATTATAACAACATTAATTAATGATGATGACAACAATGGAAACCAATTCAGAAAAAGTACTATAATAAAGTAATAAGACACTACTTCAATATATAATTATTATAGTTTGCTTAGTACAAATGCTCAATGGTTTTTATGGATGATTTTAGGGTTGTTAGGGGTTGCAACAGTGATTATAATAGAATCTATGACATCGGTAACAACTTCAGAATTTGCACTTTAGAAAGGCAATTAAACACACACTTTAACACTTATTGATAGTACCTTGCCTTATACAAATTTTGGGATGACTTAGATGGTTAGTAGGCTAATATAAGCTATAAAATAATCGTTGTAGCAGTGATTATAAAAAAAAAATGGTTTTTAGTATTTCTAGGTTAGGTCAGAAAGTTAGTTAAGGTTAGTAGAGTATCAAGTAGGGAATTGAGCTTGAAAGTTGATGATCCTTGTCAAAAGTCAAAGGAGGATGACAAGTGCCTTTCTAGGGCAATGGAGTCAAAGATGGCGACTTCTTCTAAGGTTGATAATCAATGATAATACAAAAAATTCTAAGGAAAAATCCTAGGAGGAGTAGCAACTTAAGTCCTCCTAGATTTTGACCTCAAGAAACAAAGTGCTAGGGTGTAGGAACTTCTAGGCCCTAGCACCTTTCTCTCCTTAGCCTTTTTATGGAGTAAATATTATGCAACAATAACCAAATGAAAACCTCTAAAGTGATAGCATTTTAGGGCTCTATGGTTTCACTAGTTACTAGATCAATTTAGTGAAAGCCTGGTAAATAAAAAGTAAGAAAGTACCAACTTAAGTTTCTTACTTCAAGCATTAAATACACCATGCAATTTCATAATATTGTATGATCAAAATAAAACCATTCAATAGATGAAAAATTCATATTTTACTTACTTGCACTAAGAATAGTCATGAGTATACCATGCAAGATCACCATAAAACTCCAAAAATTGATCCGAGTTGCAAAGATAAGCCTTAAACAAGAGTGGTGCCTCGCTATTTCAGCCAATAACCCTAATAGGACACAAATTTCAGACCTCCTTGTCTCCAGGGACAAGTTGTGATGAAAATGAATGTCACTTTCTACTTATTTATAAAAAAATTAACCTAAAATTCATTTTGATTTTATAATTACTAGACCGACCTGGCCAGTTTTTTACACAAATTAAATCTGGACAAAATAAAATTAATTTGCATCTATGAATCACTCTAGGGGTGACGTTGTTAAGCACTAACAGTGGCTCATTACCCTTTAATTGGGGCATATTATATTAGTAATGTTATTTTATTTATGTTGGTTTTAGGCCATTAGTTGTAATTATACCTCCTAGTCTCCTATATATACCAAGGAGACATTTTCATTTTGAATCATCTTGTACTTGAACATTTAAGTGG